>CAUYSK010092379.1:0-77362 GCA_963575035.1 Avahi laniger | reverse complement strand
CGGGAGGATTGCTTGAGGCCAGGAGTTAGAGACCAGCCTGAGCAAGAGGGAGACCCATCTCTTCAACAAACAGAAAAATTAGCCGGATGTGGTGTCACACGCTTGTAGTCCCAGCTACTTGGGAGCCTGAGGCAGGAGAATCCCTTGAGTCCAGGAGTTCGAGGCTGCAGTGAGCTGTGATTGTGCCTCTGCGCTCCAGCTTGGGCAACAGAGCTAGACCCTGTCTCTTAAAAATAAAATAAAATAAATATTTGCCTTGACAGACAGGAGGAGGGTACAGCACCTTTCTTATTTTTCCATTTGATCTATGGATTGAAAGGAAGATAGATTTATGCTGCAAAGTTAATATTGCTACCTCGTAATATTAATATATACAGCAATAAAGGTTAGACAAAAATTTAAAAAGAAAGAAATTATTTGACACTTCACTCTAATAAAAAGCTATAAAAAGTATGATAATAAAACCCAACAAAAAAAACTTTGATTGTCATATCCTAATTATAATGGATGCCTTAATTGAACAATCTCACTCTGCTGTCGAATTGCTCTATTTATGACCCAGCAGAGAGCATGAGACAAATATACCACCTTGGCCAAAAAAAGTCACAAGAAATGCTGAACGCCATCATGAACCAGAAACAAAACAGAGAATATTATTCTTTCTTCAAACTATGGTATTGCTACACCTCGAATGGCAAGTACGTGTAACCTGGATGCTGACTCTGGGGAAAGACATAACACAAGGAAAAAAGGCTCGAAAGAAACAATGGAGCCAGGAAGGGAGTTTGCACATAGGATGTGCCAGGCACAGTGCCGAGGGAACTGTATATGCGTTATTTCTTTTTTTGTTTGTTTGCTTGTTTTTGCTTTTTTTTTGAGACAGAGTCTCACTTTGTTGCCCGGGCTGGAGTACCGTGGCATTAGCCTAGCTCACAGCAACCTCAATCTCCTGGGCTTAAGCGATCCTCCTGCCTCAGCCTCCCAAGTAGCTGGGACTACAGGCATGCGCCCCCATGCCCGGCTAAGTTTTTCTATATATGTTTTTAGTTTTCCAACTAATTTCTTTTTATTTTTTTAGTAGAGACGGGGTCTCGCTCTTGCTCAGGCTGGTCTCAAACTCCTGAGCTCAAACGATCCACCCGCTTCAGCCTCCAAGAGTGCTAGGATTACAGGCGTGAGCCACCACGCCCGGCCTGTATGCATTACTTCATAAGTAGCCTCACGGCAACCCCGTTGAAGGGAGGTAGTCCTACTATTTTTCTCATTTTCTTTTTTTTTTTTTAATTTATTTTTTATTTTTATTTTTTCAGAGACAGGGTCTCGCTATGTTGCCCAGGCTGGAGTGCAGTGGCTATTCACAGGCGCGATCCCACTACTGATCCGCACGGGAGTTTTGACCTGCTCCACTTCCAACCTGGGCCGGTTCACCCCTCCTTAAGCAACCTGGTGGTCCCCCGCTCCTGGGAGTATTTTTCTCATTTTAAAGATGAGGAATGGGGGCTCTGAGAGATCAAGTCATCTGCCCAAGGGCACCCAACTGGAAAATAACAGAGATGGGATTCAAACCCACATCAGTCTTGAGCCCAAAGTCCATGCTCTTAACAGCCGTGTTCTAAATAATGGTCACTGAACATTCAACATCGGCACTTCGTCCGTTCTCCCCGGTCTGTATGTGGAGAATTGGGGGTTCAGAAAGCTGAGGGACGTGCCCAGAGCCGGCTCATGGTAGAACTGAGGCTTCAACCAAGATCTCCTGATTTCCAGGCCGGGATATTTCTGCTGTGCCATTCAGTCTGAAAAGCTAAAAGCTGAGAGAGGATATTACTAAATTCTAGAAAATCATAAAGGATATGGAATGAAAAAAAAATCTTCCAAAACCCAAGGGTATAAAAATAGGGGGACCAGGAGCCATTCTGGGAGAGAGAAGTGCTGCAGTGCACACGTGGTCATGAGCTCGTGGGACGCACTACCCCTAAGCAGCTGTAGAGACTGAGAACAGGGGTTCAAACAAAGGGTTAGATTTGGGTGTTGTTTATTTATTTAAGAAACTATGTGCCAAGCAATGCGTTAGGTGGTTGTTAAGGCCTGAACTGTGTCCCTCAGATATTCAGATGGTGAAGCTCTAGCACCCAAGATCCTCTGAAGGGGACTGTATTTGGAGACAGGGCCCCTGCAGGGATGGTTAAGTTAACTGTGGCCATTAGGGTGGATCGAATCCAGTCTGACTGATGTCCTTAAAAGAAGAGATTGGGGCACACAAAGAGACACCAGGGCGTGCTGGGAACAGACCGCGTGAGGACACAGGAGGAGGCAGCCTGCAAGCCCAGGAGAGCGACCTCAGAGGAAGCCAGCCCTGCCAACACCTTGAGCTTGGACTTCTACCCTTCGGAACTATGAGAGATGGATTCCTGTTCTTTAAGCCACCCAGTCTGTGGCAGCCCTTGCAAACAAATATAGCGTTTTATAACTGGAAGCTCATTAATCCTTATAACAACCTTTTGGGCCAGGCGTGGTGGCTCACGCTTGTAATCCTAGCACTCTGGGAGGCCGAGACAAGAGGATCGCTCAAAGTCAGGAGTTCAAGACCAGCCTGAACAAGAGTGAGACCCCGTCTCTACTAAAAATAGAAAGAAATTAGCTGGACAACTAAAAAAAAAATATATATATATATATATATATGTATAAATAAAATTAGCCAGGCATGGTGGCGCATGCCTGTAGTCCCAGCTACTCGGGAGGCTGAGGCAGGAGGATGGCTTGAGCCCAGGAGTCTGAGGTTGCTGTGAGCTAGGATGACGCCATGGCACTCTAGCCCAGGCAACACAGTGAGACTCTGTCTCAAAAAAAAAAAAAAAAAAATGCTTTTCCTGAGAACTTTGAAAGTACTGTTCCATAAAGTTTTGGCCTTCAGTGTTGCTGAGAAGTCCGGGGTCCACTTCATAGTCCTCTTTTTGCAGAAATGGGAAAGGAATTAATTACCCTGTAGGGACTTCACTGCTATGCTGCACTGTGTTTTGTTTTTATCTGTCCCTTTACATGCTCATTTAGTTGCCAAAGGGTAGCTGGGGCACTGCCCTACTTTGTCCTCCAAAACCAAAGCCTGAGCTAAATCCAAGCTCGCCTGTTCCCACTCAGAGACACATTAGTCACTTTATTTGGAGATCCCTTCTCCCCAGCCAGTCTGTGAATATGTGTGGAGATGGGAGCAGAGTCTTTGGATCTTTGGACTTAGTTTCTGTGCTGGCTACCACACCACCATTCCATTCCCTCAGCTATTCCGAGGTGGGGTTTTCTAGCATTTGGTTAGGAAAACTGGCCCTCGTATCTTCAGGAGACCCTCCTCTACTCCTGGTGGTGGTGTGTTTCTCTGTCAATTTCATACTACTGCTTAACTTGCCTAGAAATTCCTCTTCGTTTCTTGTCCACCTATGTCAACCTTCCCTCTTCTCTGGCCCTGCTACTCATTTGCTTGCTGAGTATTTATTGAGCACCTCCTGAATGCCAGACAGAGTCCTAGACACCACAGCTTTGGTGGTGACCCAGAGAGACAGTCTCTGGCCTCCTGGAGTTTACAGCTCAGCAAAGGAGGGACTTTAAATAAATAATCACCCAAATATGTGGCCACGAATTGTGAAAATTTCTCTGAGGAAAAGCAGATGGTGCTGAGGGCTAGAAGAGGGCTAAGAAGGGCCTCCCAAACAACTGATGTTCTTAGCTGCAACTTAGCCAAGGAGAAGGGAGTAGGTACATGAAGGTGGAAAGAACATTCCATACAGTGACAAGGCACTGAAGCAAAACGAGCGGAGGGAAGACAGGCTGGCCAGAATATGGTGATGAGGGGAGAGAGGAGAGGCCGGCAGACCCTACCCTTCTGTCACATGGTGGGGTTACCCGGCCCATTCCATGGAAGGCACCGCCACAATGAACAAGACAAACTAGGCCCTGTTGAAGACAGGCCTGCGCTTAACGTTTTTCTTTTTCTTTTTTTAAAACAATTTTATCAAAGCACAATTCATATGACATAAAAATCACCTGTTTTAAGTGTACAATTCAATGATGTTTAGTTGTGCAACCATCAACATAATCCAGTTTTAGAACATTTTATCACCCCAGTGAGATCCTTTATGCTGTTTACAGCTAACATCTTCATTTGCAAAATACACTGATGTGAAATGACTTTTCCCTTCTAGGCCTTGCAGGTGGGACAGATGTGCCCTTTTCAGAGGTTGTGAAGTTAGCCTCAAATCCCACACTAGCTGCTACCCCAAGCCCGGGAGCTTCTCAGGTGAGAGACTATCAGAATTTGGTCATAGCATTTGCATTATGAAAGCAACTAGGTTCTTTTTTCCAAAAAGATCACCTACATTAAATCTGGTATGCTCAACTAAAAGGGAAATTCTGCTTTTTTGAAATTTTGAATCTGAAATTTTGAAAATGGAGCAAAACAAACCAGGTTGTCAGCTGGAACTCACACATTGCTGATTTCACAGCCAGGGATCAGGTGAATTACTGGGCATATCTCCATTGTTCTGTATGCCTCAGGGCAGGCCCTTCCGTGTCACTGGGCTAGAGAAGCTACTGAAAGACTCTGTCACTGAAGTGCAAAACATTCTGGATTTCCAGCACTCAAATCTCAAGTCTGATCCAAGATAGCTGTGCAGTCACCCAGGCCAGGAAATCCCTGTGCAGGCCAAGCCCACTTGTTGCAGGTTGGATTACCCAGAAAGCAGAGTCTGAGATGTCAACTAAGATATGCAAGGTTTCTTGGAGGGTGCTCTCGGGATCCACACTGGTGGAAGAGAAACGGAGGAGTGAGGATTAGGCAGAGGGAGGAGGCGAGCTGCAGTGCAATCTCATGGAGTCCTCAGCCTATCCTGAGGGAAATTCTGAAGTTGAGATGACCCTTTAGAATTTGACCCAGTTGGGCTGAGAGGCTGGGCCTTTATATCCCATGTCAATCAGTCATTGCATGTGGGCCACCCCAGGATGGAGTGAGGCACTCTCTATAGCCAAAGCGTCCCCAAAAGGGGCTGTCAGCTGAGGGATCTGCCAGCAGCACCCCAGCAGCTGGGAGAATAAGTTCTTCATTCCTGAAGGTGAATCTGGATGGTCCACAACAGCATTCACCACACCACTGGACCTGTTTACAGAAGGCGCTTGCAGCCAGGGGCAGGGGCGGGTACCTCTTGTGAGGAACTGTGAAAGGTCTGAGAAGTGCCTGACTTGCAGACTAACAAGTGAGCCTGCCACAGTTTCATAGGTGCGGGGCAGAAGACACAAGACTCCTGGGTCGGAGACAAAGGGCTTTATTATTCATGGTATATCAGGCAGTAGGAGCTTCATGCTTCCATCTGGTTCCCTTGGCCCCCAAGTTCCACAGGGTGATGCAAAGTGGGCCCAGATAGATACTGTGCATGTAATGTGTCACAGCAGGGATCCTGAGCTTAGAAAACTCCCCACCTTTGCCCCCAAAGGAGACATTATCTTTATTATCCTTGTCAGCAAACAAATCCTTCTGTCCCAGAGAAAGGCACTCTCTATGTCTCTATGCCTTACATCCTCAAAATGATAGTCTGAAAAAAAAGCTATCACAAGGCATGTAGAAACATGTGGAGAATTTTCTCCCAACATACCTTGGAAATAGGAGCTCATGCTTTCCAGATGACCAGACAAACCATACACACAGATGTGCTCAGGCTTCTACTATTTTTCTGCTGTGTGTCCTTATGTTTAAGAGGCCGCTCAATGCTGTGGAAAGATCCTACACCAAGATATAGAGCGTTTGGGTTCTGATTCTTATTCTGCCTCTCCTTCACCATGCGGTCTTCGTGTGACCTTGAGCAGCACTCCTCAACTCCAGACTTCTGTTTCTTTATCTGTGAAGGGAGCACATCTGTCCTGCCTCCTTTTCACCTGCTAATTGTGAGGCTTTAAAAGAATCCTTGACCAAAATGGTTTTGTTATGTAACAGGAAATCTGAAGGTAACATGGGTTCAGTGGTTCAACATCAGGGTTCTAGGTCATGTTCCCTGCAATTCCCCAGATCAGTGATGGATGGTGGGAACATAATGTAAGCCATATGTGTCATTTGAAATTTATATTAGTCTCATTTTTTAGAAATAAAAATAAATAAAAAACAGGCAAAATTAAGTTTAATAATACATTTAATTTAATCCAACATATCCAAAACACTGTCATTTCAATATGTAATCAATTAGAAAAGTTACTAATGTGATATATTACATTCTTTTTTATTTTGTATGAAGTTTTGGAAATTTTGTGTGCACTTTATACTTACAGTTCTAGGCATGTTCAAGGCTACCACGTAGGATAGTGCAGCTCCAGATGTGCTCCAAACGGCCACAGGATGTCAGCAGCTTCTCCAAACATCATGTCCTCATACAACTATATTCAAAGGCAGGAATCAGAGGGTGGCATTGGGCAGAGTCTCTTTTCACACACTTCTTGCATATTATCAGGGAGAGAAATACAGTCTATTACCTTCATGCACACTCCCCCAACAGACCCCACTTGATCACATGGTCAACTCTGGTTGTAAGAAAGGTTGGCAGAGGGTCTGGCTCCTTCATCCTCTCCAGAAGGAGACCAGAAGGAAGAGGGTAATTGGGGAAAGCAGTAGGGCAGCACAGAGGCATCTGCCTCGTTATATGTAGCAAATACTCTGTTCATTGTGTGTACTGCACACTCTCTGGCTTGCCCATGGCCAAAATCACTAATAGCGCTTGGAACCTTTTACCATTGAACCTAAATGTAACCTCAGAATCCTCAACAGCAGCTTGCAAGCAGTGACAGTCTGTGATTGTTAGCACAAGTGACCTATTTCGCAGACTGAGTTTACAGACTGGATTTAAACTCTTTGAAAGCAGGACCACATCCTCGGTTTTCTCTCTGTGGTACCTACAGCAGTGCTTGTGCTCAAATGGAAACTCAAAGCAGTAATAGTGGCTTCTCCCTCAGCTCAGCTGAATGTTGTAATTTCCTTGGGAAAAATCAAAGCCCCCTTACCATTATTCTCTGACTACTTAATGTTCAATATAGGCTTGGACAGCCTTATTCCCCTCTCCTGTGGGCCTCTCATAAAGGGTCACCTGCTATCCTTTGCTTCATTTTACTCATAGGATCTATTTCCAAATACTTCACAGATGAGTGGTTCACAGGGTTAAGCCAGAACATCAGTTGTATCATCCTTATTTGGAGAAGCAAAGGAATTTATCCCCTTAAGCCCTCACAGGTAGCTCAGACTTGTTGTGGATTTAGAAGCCAGCAGGCTCCTTCTCTCTGGCTCTGACAGCCTTGAGACCACCCTGAGCCTTCTTGGGCAGAGCTGCTCCAGCTGCACCAAGAGTAGGCCCAAGTTGCATAATCAATTAGTAAAGTACTTGACTTTGGAGCAAATTAAGCCAAACTAAGAAGAAATGGGATTGAGCTCCTATTTGTATTTACTCACAAGTCACAAGAAAATATGGGTCCCTTGATTTTTTTTTTTTTTTTTTTTTGAGACAGAGTCTCACTCTCTTGCCTGGGCTCGAGTGCCATGGCGGCAACCTAGCTCACAGGAACCTCAAACTCCTGGGCTCAAGTGATCCTCCTGCCTCAGCCTGCCGGTAGCTGGGATTACAGGCACGCACCACCGTGCCCGTCTAATTTTTTCTATTTTTAGCTGTTTGGCTAATTTCTTTCTATTTATAGTAGAGACAGGGTCTCACTCTTGCTCAGGCTGGTCTCAGACTCCTGAGCTCAAGCAATCCTCCCGCCTCGGCCTCCCAGAGTGCTAGGATTACAGGCAAGAGCCACCGTGCCCGGCCTGCGTCCCTTGGTGTTAGTGTTGTTGTCTCTAAGACAACATGTGCTCACCTGAAGTGCACCTCCATTTCTCATGCTAGATTACAGCCACGAGTGAAAACTGCTAAAGCTAAAAAAAAGAGGAATGAAAGATAAGAATGTAGGGTTGTGTTTCTTTCTGGTCCTTTTTCCCTTGTTGGTTTTTTGGTTTGGGTTTATTACACAGCACACTCCTTTCCTATCCCACACAAGAATTTGACTTTTAAAGTTAACTTTCTAGCTCTGTTTCCCTTGAGATCTAATACAAATGGAATATCAACAGTGTTACCAGACAACATTGCTTATGTAAAAATGGTATTTGTTTGGGAAAACTGTAAATACCTGGTGGGAAGTCTTACTTAGGGCTTCCCTGAGTGCAGTGACTCCTGGGCATGTCCTAATAAGTTCTTGTAAGAGATACTCCTGTGGGGCATGACGTTTTGAAGCCAGGATGGTTCTTGCACTTATATGATGTGGCTCTCAACTCCTTGTACCTGAGCTACAAGCAGGGGGTGAGAGAGTAGGGAATGTGGGGAGGCAAAGAGACCCTCTCCTGGATAGGTGTGTGACCTGCTGTATGAACCACTACATGGTATCCCGTTGAAGAGGAGCACCTGCAGCCACTCTGCCAACAGGCTGTGTTGCTCCAGTCTACCCTTCTGAGGGCCAAGATGTGGCCCATGCTAGTATCATGAGTCTCAATATTTAGCAGTGTGTAAGAAGACCCTTAGTGGTCTACATTTAGGGTTATATCCTTAGGAGAGCTTCACAGAAGTAGAATAACTGAATAACAGGCTATGGACATCTTAATACAGGTATAAAAGTCAAGTTTACTTCCAAAAGGGTTATACTACCAACTTTCACCAGCTATGCAATGAGACAGCCATTTTATGGTACCAGAATTTTTAATATTTTTGTAGATTTGGTAACAAAAATTGATTTCCTGCCATAATTTACAGTTTTAAAAATCCTAGAATATAGATTTGAAAATCAGCATTTCCTCTTTCGTGAATTGATGCTTCCTTTCTTTTGCCCAGCAAAAAACTTAAATTGCAAGTAAATGGGATACAAAATTTTTAAATCACAAATTGCAGCCAGATGTAAGAGGCATCTTCCCTCCCTTCCCATTCTAAACTGTTCTTTCTGCCCCTGTAGGTCTACGAGGCCCTCCTACCCCAGTACGCCAAACTGGAGCAGAGACTCTTGTCGCAGGCCCAGGAGCCTCCAGAGTGAATGCTACAGGTCCAGGCACCCCTGTTGCCCCTGCCTGCCCGACCCACTGGTCCCCCTTGAGACATGGCTCCGGACAGCAGGGATCCTCTTCCCTGTTTTGGGCAGCTCTGCCTGCCCATGCTGACTCCTTGGAGTGCTCCAGCCCTGTCCAGGGCCACCTTGAAGCCAGCCTCAGCATGTCTTCCTGAAGATAGATGGGCCCTTGAGCCCCAGGGCAGGAAAGCATCTCTCCTTTTCTTTTATTCTAGGAGGCAGGACAACACTGAGTCTGGGATATGTCCAATAAAAACTATGATTTTCCCCTTGCAAAGGCAGAATTAAAGCTAATCTAGGGACCTAAATCAGAGTGGGGGAGGCAAAACTGCTCCCTACCCCCTAACTTCAGCCTATCCCTGTCTCCAGCCCTGACTCTCTGCCCACTCCTCCCCAAACCATGACCCCCAGCCAGCTTCACTCCATACTTTGACCCTGATGTCCATCCTCTCCCCCAGCCCAGACCCCACAGCCTTTGCTCTCCCACCCCTTGACCCTCCCAGCAACTCCCACCCTCCTCGGCTCAGCTGTCTGAGGTGCCTCCCCAGGCCCTCTTGTCTGCCCCATGCTCAGCTCTCCATGCGCCCGCTTCTCTCCTTCAGAATCTGCTCTCACTCTCTCCTTGATCTCCTCTCCTTCCGCATACCCACCTGGTGTAGCTCACCACCTCCCACCCACACATGCCTGATGGGCATGGTGGACACAGTTCCCGGGCCCTCCCTTCAGCTCTGCCCCCAGGCTGCCTGACTCCTGGGCACAGCAGATCCCTGGGAGGGGCCATTGCCCAGGAGACAGGCTAGGACATCTCTCTCTCTCTTCCCCTCCCTCTCTCCTTGCAGTTCACTTGTTGAAGAAATTGTATCATTTCTCTGGAAGAATTTCCCAAATTCTGGATTTCTTTGTTATTTGGGAGTATTTTTCATCAGCTGAAGTTATGATTCTCACTTTCAGTTTTCTTCCTATGTTAGTATGGATGGTGAGTTCTTTTTTCTTTCCTCTTCATCCCTCCTGTTTTACTTTCTACCTCTCTATTCCTTGCTCAAATTATTACAAAAGGCTTTCTTTCCATAGAAAGTCCTCTGTGATCTGACTCCTGCAGAACCCTCCAGATTTTCCTTCTGTCCCAGGCCCTCACTGAACTCGGGACTCCAACTAAATCAAACTACTTTGGTCTCACCCAGGCGGACAAATGCTGCAGACAGGTTTGCGACCTGGTGGATCAGAGAAGCAGCTAGTGGGAAGTTGAAAGAAAGGGGCTTAGAAAATAATCAGGACCAGAGGCATCACTTCTGATAGGGATGAAGCCATGTTGAAAGGGAGTGGTGTCCCTTCGAGGCTTGGTGTATGAAAGGGGGACAAGGAAGCAAGAAGCTAAAGATAGCAGCCCATCAGATAAAACAGCAAGTCCACGAATCAGAAGAAACAGATGACTACCCCTATTACAACCTAGGCATTACTTGTTAAAGAAATTGTACGTGATTGACCCAACAGAAAAAGACTCTCTTGAACCATAAAATAGTAAACTATAACACAACACCCCAACATGGCTGGGTACGGTAGCTCACGCCTGTGATCCTAAGCACTCTGGGAGACTGAGGTAGGAGGATCACTTGAGGTCAGGGGTTCAAGACCAGCATGAGCAAGAGAAAGACCCCATCTCTACTAAAAATAGAAAAATTAGCTGGCCGTTGTGGTGCGTGCCTGTGGTCCCAGCTACTCGGGAGGCTGAGGCAGGAGGATTGCTTGAGCCCAGGAGTTTGAGGTTGCTGTGAGCTAGGCTGATGCCATGGCACTCCAGCCCAGTGACAGAGCAAGACTCTGTCTCCCAAAAAAAAAAAAAAAAAAAAAACACTCCAACATGAATTTTAAAATAAATAATTGCAAATATGAAAGAATACCACAGATCAGAAATTCAAAAAATAAAAATGAAAGAGCAACAAGCATATGTGACAAAAGAACTGAACAAACTTGGGGGAGAATTTGAACAAAAAGATAAAATAATCACAGATATGAAGACTAAATATATACAAATGAAAATAGATATGGCTGCAAGTATAGGAAAGCACACATTAATAGAAAGGAGGAATGAGAAAAGCTAAGACAGCAAAAACAATATAAAGGAAGAGCTGTAAAGGCTCAGAAAGAAAATGATAGATAAAGAAGATAGGCAAAGAAAAGACAAAACAGGTAAACCTGGAGCTCCTGAAGACAAAAGAGAGTGGAATAAAGTTAATATTTAAAACTCTACCTGAAAGAAATTTCTGAAAATGAAAGAAGACCTGAAAGTGTATCTCGAAAGGATCTATCTTGTTACTTAGAATACTGACTTACAGTGATTAGCTCTGAGGCTGGGCGTGGTGGTTCCCTTCTGTAATCCTAGCACTCAGGGAGGCTGAAGCAGGAGGATCACTTGAGGTCAGGAGTTCAAGACCAGCCTGAGCAAGAGTGAGATCCCGTTTCTACTAAAAATAGCCAAAATTAGCCGAGCATGGTGGCACATGCCTGTAGTGCCAGCTACTCTGGAGGCTGAGGTGGGAGGATCCCTTGAGCCCAGGAGTTTGAGACTACAGTTAGCTATGATGATGCCACTGCACTCTAGCTGAGGCAACACAGCAAGACTGTCTCAAAAAAAAATTTAATAGAAAAGAATGATTCACTCTAAACATATCCTAGCAACACTTTGAAGGTAAAGAAACTATGTAGGCATCTTAGCCAAAAGACTTAGTCTCTTACAAAAGAAAGAAGATCAATTTTTTATCAGACTTCTCAACAAAGCAAGATAGCAGTGGAGCAACGTTTTCAGGAAACTCAAAGTATAAACTAAGAATTTTGTATCCAGGCAAACTGTCCTTTATGTATCAAGGATAAAAAAAAAAGTTTTAATCATGAAAGAGCTTAGGGAATATTATACTCACAACCTCTTCCTTAGGATTCTACTAAAAGACAAGCTTCATCCAATTAGGAGATGTTTAGGGAAACTTGAGCAAAAGGACTGGACGTGAGCATTGAATACCTTTAGTTGTCGATCTAAGATAAAAATAAAAGTGGGGTAGAAGAATAGTATCAAATGTTAAACTCTGTGGCTGGGCATGATGGCTGACGCCTGCAATTCCAGCATTTTGTGAGATTAAGGTGGGAGAATCGCTAGAGGCCAGCAGTTCAAGACCAGCCTGGTCAACATAGCGAGACCCTGTCTTTACAAAATATTTTTTAAAAATTAGCCATGTGGTGGCACGTGTGCCTGTAGTCTTGGGTACTCGAGAGGATTACTTGAGCCCAAAAGTTTGAGGTTACTGCAAGCTGTGGTCATACCACTGCACTCCAGTCTGAGCAACAGGAAGACCCCATATCTTAAAAAATAAAGAAAAAAATGGTACATGCTTTGACAAGGTAGAAGTAACAAAACTGAAAAAAAAATAAAAAAACGAAAAAGAAGGAACAGAGGAAGAGGAAAGTACAAAGAGTTCTTTGTTGCACAGGCAATATATGGGAGTCAATCTTACTAAAAGTTGACAAGCCAAATAGATGAAGCTTAAATGAGGAAAAAGGGGGACTAAGCATTAAAGGTAGACTATACTATTAAAGGTAATAGTATAGTAGTTGGTAGAATAAAAATGCAAATCTTCCTCAATGCCCCCCAAAAACAATAATATAGGTAATAGATCATATAGTGAAAAACATGCTGTAAATGTAGCATCATAAAGTAAATGCATATGAATCAAATCAGTAAATGTGGAAGGACTTATCTATTAAAAGAAAAGGAATTTCAGGTTGGCTCGCAAATCAACATCTTATTGTCTGTTATTTACAAGAAATACATCTAAAATAGTAATTCAGAAAGACTAAAAAAAAGTATGGGCAAAGATACAGCAGGCAAATAGAAACCACCAAAAGCAAAGATTACAATATCCATATCTGATAAGGTAGAATTCAGGAAAGGAAGGACAAAGAAGGATACTTTGTAATGCTAAAAGCCACAATTCACAGTAAAAATGTGCTAGTTAAGCATGTTACAGCCTCAACTATTTGGTTTGTCAACTTGAACTGATAAACACTGATAAAAATGAAAGAATAAAAGTAAAATGAGTTAGTATATAATTCAAAAAGAAAAAAATAACAAAAGAAAGGGTAAAGAAGTAATGAGGAGGACACATGAATAAGGAAAACAAAAAATAGAATTAATAAATGAATAATATTTTGATTTGAAAAAATAAACTAAAAAGAGAAAGCATAAATACACAAAAATAATGGTGAAAAATTAAAATTGAAACAGGAAAAATTTTAATCTTAAGGACCATTTTGTACAACTCTATGCAAATCAATTGCATAAATAAAAAATAAATTTTCTATAAAAATGAAAGCATAGATGAAATGGATAATGAACTAGGAAAATATAATTTACTAAAATGACTCCAATAGAGATAGGAAGTTTTAATACGCTAATTTTCATAAAGAACTAGAAAAGATTATCAAAGAGTTACTCCATAAAAAGACCACTAGGTCGGATGGTTTCACGGGGAAGTCTACCAAGTCTTCACAGACCAGTTAATCCTATTGCTATGTAATCTGTTCCAGAACACTGGAAAAGAAGAAATACTTTCAGAGTATTTTTATGAAGCAAATATAGCACTGATCCCTACGGTAGGTTGTAAAAAAGAAGCTAATTCTTCACATATCCTAGATCCACATACTTTGGAATTTTGTTGTGCTGTCCCACTCTGACTCTGGCCCCAGCCATGTGACTTGCTTTGGTCAATGAGATTTTTCACAAACATGATGCAAGCAGGGGCTTGAGCAGCTCTCATGCAATTGAGATTGCTCTCAGTTTGCTCTCTGCCTTTGTCATGAAAGTTTTGTGCCTGAGCTAGCCTGACCAAAGCCATCAGGACCAGTCATAGAGAGCTGACAGCCCCAGACATGTAAGTCCAGACGAGACCAGGAGAACTGCCCAGCCAAGTCCAGCCTAAATCACCAGTCTACAGATTCGTGAGCTAAATAACTATTGATTGTTTTAAGGCCTTGAGATTTAAAAGTGATCTATTACACGGTAATTACACAAATAATAGATAACTGACATAGAAATTGGTGCCAACATGAAAACCTAATATATGTGACCCTGGAACTGGGCTGTGGATGGAGCCTGGAAAAATGGTGAGAAAACCATTAGAGGAGGCTGAAAAAAATGCAAGGAAACAGAGGGGACTGGGGAAAATGTCAGCCCATGTCACCACCTATGGTGGCTTGGAAGATAGCAAATGTGCTTTTGGTGCATAAAGTGAACTCCAATCAGACACATAAAACCCACAAAACTTTTTAGAGAGCTATACTAATGAAAGTGGCATTAACCTGAATAAAAAGGGACTAAATGTTAAAGCTTCCAAATTTCTATGGGCAGGAGCAAGCTGAAGAAATTGCTCAAAAGGCATAGTTTCCAATGCCCTCTTCAGAAGTGTTCAAGGAAGGCAATAAAAAGTTAAAGATGCCATAGGGGGTGAAGCCAGGAATCAAGGAGAACATGGATCGGAGTGCCACTTTCGGTGTGGCAGACACATTCTAATATGGCCTACAATGATATCTGCCTCCTGGTATTCACATGCCTCTTTTCTTGACTGCAAGTGGGACCGGTAACTTTCTTCTATAAAATACGGCAAAGGTGATGGGATGTCACTTAGTAATTATATTACACAAGATTGTAACCTCCATTGTCCTGGCAGACTAATGACTCTCTCCCTTGCTGGCTTTGATGAAGTAAACTACAGAGAGACCCACATCACAAGGAATGGAGGGCAGCTTTGGCCAACATCCATCAAAGACCTGAGGCCTTCAGTCCAATAATTCACAAGGAACTGAGTCCTGCCAGCAGCCACGTGAGTTTGGAAGTGAATCCTTGCCAGTTGAACTTCAGATGAGATCCCAGCCCTAGCCAACACCTTGATTGCAACCTTGTGAGAGGCTAAAGTAGAGGGCTCAGCTAAACTGCACCTGGATTCTTGATCCACAGAAACTCAGATAATGAACGAGTGCTGTTTCAAGTCACTAAAATTGTGGTGATATTATTATGTAGCCGTAGGTACCTACCCAGGGAAGAGAACTGGAGCCTAGTTACAGAACATTCCCTATCTACAGAGGCACCTGGCAAGATTTTCCCAGTGGGATTTTGTAATTGCTAGGGACCAGTGACTGCTATGTGCTTTGCATTCTTACACTTTCCAAATGATAGTACTTTTGCAATTATCCTGTCTTTGTTTCATCCACTTATGTTAGATATGTGAGGATCAGATCATTTGACTTTTAGTTCATACATCTTTGGATCATGAGTAGCAACACCCAGACCTTATGTAGATCATGAGATCTTGAATTTTGAACCTGATGTCATGTTTGAGATTTAGGAGGGCTCTGGTATGGGAATGTGCATATTATACATGTGGAAATGATGTGAATAATTATGGCCATTAGGGAAAACTCAGATGGTTTGCAAAAATGGCCCCCGAGTGCAGTGGCTCATGCCTGTAATCGGCACTTCAGGAGGCTGAGGTGGGAGGATCACTTGAGGCCAGGAGTCCAAGACCAGCCTGGGCACCATAACGAGACTCAATCTCTACAAAAAATAAAGAAAAAAAAATAGCTGGGCATGATGTCACATGCCTGTGGTCCTAGCTACACAGGAGGATCGCTTGAGCCCAGGAGTTTGAAGATGTAGCAAGCTATGATCACGCCACTGCACTCCAGCCTGAGCAATAGAGTGAGACCCTGTCTCAAACAAACAAACAAAAAAAATGGCCCCAAATGTTTCACACCTAACTGTATCTATACATTTTGTTGCATATCTTTGCCGGTCCTCCTATTCTGACTCTTGGATTGTCTGTGTCACCTTCTTTGGCCAATGAGCTGTTAGCAAACAAGATACAAGCTGAAGCTTGAAAACAATTTGCTTCATTGAGTTTGCTCTTTCTTGCAGGAGTGCCATTACTATGATAACATGACTAAGAGGAGGCCAGGTGCGGTGGCTCACGCCTGTAATCCTAGCACTCTTGGAGGCTGAGGCAAGAGGATTTCTTGAGATCAGGAGTTTGAGACCAGCCTGAGCAAGAGTGAGACCCCATCTCTGCTAAAAATGGAAAAATTAGCTGGGCGTGGTGGCGCGCACCTGTAGTCCCAGCTACTCGGGGGGCTGAAGGAGGAGAATTGCTTGAGCCCAGGAATTTGAGGTTGCTGTGAGCTAAGCTGACGCCATGCCACTCTAGCCCAGGCAACAGAGTGAGACTCTGTGTCAAAGAACAAAACAAAACAAAAACAACCATGACTGGGAGGATAACAAACACATGAAACAGAGCCCGGTCATTCCAGGGGCTCCAGCCAACAGTAAGTTGAATCCCATATATGTAAGCTAGCCTAGCCAACATCAAAATCAGCTTGCCAATCACCTCAGCCCCATGAGCAGTAAACATTTTATTGCTGTAAATCTCTGAGGGTCTGTAGTTGTTTGTTAGGCAGCATTATTGTGACAATAGATAACTGATATAATACCTAACTTCATGAAGTTTGTACAAAATATTAATAAAACTACAGATCAAGCTCTTATTAATATCAATTAAATTATCAATTTTATCAGATTATGTATAATTTATTTAGTATAAATTATATAAATGCTGCATTTATTAAATATCATCAAATTAATATCAATAAAAATCCAAATATCAGCAAACAGAAACCAATAGGGAATTGAAGATGATATATCATGACCAAGAGCAGGTTATTCTCCAATGGTTCAGTGTTAGGAAGTCAATGAATATAATTCTGTGGTTTAATAGATCTGAAAAAGAAAGAAATTTAATTATATCTGCTGAAAAGGACGTTGACAAAATTTAACACCCATTCCTGATTTTTACAAAATTGGTAAAAGCCAGCACCTATTTCATGAGGAACCACTAGAGTTGTTCCTGCAAGAATCAGAAACAAGTCACTCCACTTCCATTTAATATTGCCAATACATAAAGTCTCTCGGACTGCTCATGCCCTCCGTTGGCCCGGCTTCGGCCTCACTAGCTCCACCTGCGGTGCGTACTCCTGCCTCTGACCTGAAATGCCTGTTGAGGGAGGTGGAAACAAGTGTGGGAACTGCGGGAGGACCAGGACCGGGTACCACAAGGAAAAGGTGCAGTGTGATGGCCGGAGCTTCCACCGCTGCTGCTTTCTGTGCTTGGTTTGCGGTAAAAATTTAGATAGCACAACATTGGCAATTCATGATGAAGCGATCTACTGCAAATCCTGCTATGGAAAGAAGTATGGGCCGAAAGGCTATGGTTATGGCCAGGGCGCTGGCATGTTCAACATGGACCGTGGTAAGAGGCTGGGCATCAAGCCAGAGAGTGTTCAACCTCACAGCCCTACAACAAATCCAACCACTCTAAATTTGCTCAGAAATATGGAGGTGCTGAAAAGTGTTCCAAATATGGGGATTCTGTATATGCTGCCCAGAAGATAATTGGAGCTGGAAAGCTGGTACAAAAACTTTTCAATGTGCCAAGTGTGGGAAGGGTCTTGAATCAACAACTCTGACTGAAAAAGAATGTGAAGTCTATTGTAAAGGATGCTATGCAAAGAACTCTGTGCCCAGGGGATCTGGCTATGGCCAAGGAGAAGGAGCTCTTGTTCATGCACAGCAAAGGTGTAAGCATCACACACTGAGGATCTCTTCATAATCTAGGCACAGATAATCTTGTAACACTAAATTACCGTGAAATTCTGCCAGCATTAAGTACTGTATATCCCTGTACTTGGGTAGGCTGGCTAACTCGTAGGAAGAGAGCACTGCATCCTTTTGCTTTATTTACCAGCATTTTCAGGAACCATTTCTTTTACATTTTAAATAAAACTTGAGCTTGGGGGAAAAAAAAGACATCAAAATAGTAAAGGAAGAGATAAAAGTTAAGAGAATTGATGCTAAAACTAATGCAAACGGTAAGAAAATTCAGTAAAGCAGCAGAATATAAAGTTTTAGTATAAAAAGGGTAGTGTTCATACATACTACCAATAATAATTACATGTTGTGAAGGACAACAGCCCAATTACAATAGCAACCAAAAAAATTAAATTACTTAGAAGTAGAGCAAATATTTGAAAACGTTTTAAAAACATTCCTTAAAGGTGTAAAAACAGACTTGAGTAAAAGGATTACTGAGAATCACAAAGACTTAGTGTGATCCAAATAAAAATACCAAACTTATATTTTGGAAGGAGGTAGATAGGCCTGGATCTAAGCAATGTGATTCTAAAGTTCACTTGGAAAAGCACACAAGAAGAAACAGCTGGGAAAACTCTTTTGAAAAAGAAGTTCAGTGAGGTCCACCAGCCCATTAGATAAAGCTTCTAAAAAACATGTGGTATTTGGTTCAGGAATAGACAGAGCCACAGAATAATGAGTCCAAAAATAAACATAATTACATGTGGACCTTCAGTATTTGAGAAAGATGTTGGTTTGAAACACAGGGAAAAGATGGACTTTTGAATGCATAATGTCAGGAAAACTGGATAGCCATATGGAAAAATATAGAATTAGAATCGTTCCTCATAAACCAGAATAAGTTCCAAATGTATCAGCTAAATATAAAAAGTAAAATCATACAAGTCCTAGAAGAAAATATGGAAGAATTCATTTATAATCTGGGAGTGGGGAAAGCCTCTCATGGCTCAAAATCCAGAAGCAAAAAATACAAAGATTCATATATTTACAGATTCACATGTGAATATATTCACATATATTCATATGTGAAAATTGAATTTTATTTTTGTCATGGTAAAAAAAAAAGAGCATAATAGAAATCAAAGGACAAATGGCAAACTGGGAGAAAATAGTTGCGATTTACCTCAAAGACAAAAAAGTTATCCTCCTAATATATAAAAGACTTATTAAAATTGAAAAAAGAAAGAGGCCAGAAACCCAAAAGAAAAGCAGTCAGAAACAACAAAAAAATGGCCATCTACCAGAAAAAATGCAAATACTCTTTAAGCATATTTTTAAATGCTCATTGACAAAAATCCAAAAGTTTGATAAAATTCTCTCTTACTAAGGCTGTGGAGCAACAGGCATTCTTACGTTTCTGGTAGGAGTGTAACTTTGCATAACTCCTATAGAGGGAAGTTTGGCAACATTTAACAAAGCTAAATATCAGTATGATTGAACAATTCCAGTAGAAATCTGCATGAAGACACAATTCCAACATACACAACAGCATATATATAAGGTTATTGTGAAATTATCAGTAATAGCAAAATATTTGGAAAAAGCAAATATCCGTCAATATAGGACATGGTCCATGCACACAATAAAAAAAGAATGAAGAAGAACCGTATGTACCAATTTGAAGTGAACTCCACAAACACAGGACAGTTCTCTACTTAGTTCTTTTATTCTCCTTAGCAAAGTTTTATAGTTTTTAGTGTACATGTCACATGTCATACACATATGACAGAATGTCATACACAAATTCTGTTAAATTCATTCCCAAGTATTTAATTTTGAAAATTTTTTGTCGTGATAAAATATATGACATAAAATTTATCATTTTAACCTATTCTAAGTGTATACAATTCGGTAGCATTAAGTATTAATGCATTCACAATGTTGTGTCACCATCACCACTGGACAATTCCAGAACTTTTTCATCATCCCAGACTGAAACTTCTTACCCATTAAACAACTCCTATTCTCCCTCTCCCCAGACCCTGACATCTACTATTCTACTCTACTTTCTGTCTCCATGAATTTGCCTATTCTAGGTATCTCATATAAGTGGAATCATACATGTATCTTTTTGTGTCTGGTTTATTTCATTTAGCATAATGTTTAATAGTTTAATGTTTTAAAGGTTCATTCATGCTTTTGCAAGGCTACCTGGTATTTGTATAACACATTCTGTTTATCCATTCATCTGTCAATGGACATTTGAGCTGTTTCCAGCTGTTTCCTTTTGTCTATTGTAAATAGTGTTGCTGCGAACACTGATGTACAAATATCTGTTTGAGTCCCTGCTTTCAATTCTTTTGAGTATTTACCTAGAAGTGGAATTGCTGGATCATATGATAATTCTGTGTTTAACTTTTTGAGGAACTTCCATACTGTTTTCCACAGTGGCTGCACCATTTTACATTCCCAACATAAAGGATCCAGTTTCTCCACATCCTTGCCAACACTTATTTCCTTTTATGTACTTATTTATTTTTTGATAACAGCCATCCCAGTGGAATATCATTGTAGTTTTGATTTGTGCTTCCATGATGACTAGTGATGTTGAGCACATTTTTATGTACTTATTGGCTATCTGTATATATTTAATTGTTTTGATGCTGTTGTAAAGGTATCAAGAGAATTAAATATATACAGGTGGCCAATTAGTACATGAAAAGGTGCTCAACATCAAAAATTTCATTTTCAATTGTTTTTGCTAGCATATAGAAACATTCTGTGGTATTCTATAGCATATAGAATTATTCATTGCTAGTATATAAAAATTTTTTTGTTTGATCTGGTTATCTTGCAACCTTATGAAATTCACTTATTAGTTCTGGTATTATTTCTTACTAGTAGAATTTGTAGGATTTGCACATATCATATCATATCCTCTGTGAGAAAAAAATCAGTTTTTCTTCTTCCTTTTCTCTTTTTAAAATTTTTTATTTTTAAGAAACAAGGTTTTACTCTGTAGCCTAGGTGCAATCATAGCTCACTGTAACCTCGAACTCCTGGGCTCAAGGGATCCCCTCAGCCTCCTGAGTAGCTGAGACTATAGGCATGTACCACCACATCTGGCTAATTTTTCTATTTTTAGTAGAGACAGGTCTTGCTCTTGCTCAGGCTGCTCCCGCTCCAGTGATCCTCCCACCTTGTCCTCCCAGAGTGCTAGAATTACAGGCATGAGCCACCATGCCTGGCCCCCTTATGATTTTTCTGAAGATTTTTCTTTTTGTGTCAGTTTTAATAACTTGTACCTTTCAAAGAATCTCTTTTTTTAATGTGTCAAATTTATTAGCATAAACATTGTTTGTAATATTCCTTTATTAGCCCTATTTGCCTATAGTGATGTCTCTTCTTTCTCTTCATTTCTGAAATTGGTAATTTGTATCTTCTCCTTTTTTCCTTAATTGATTGATCCTTTCCTTTTCTATATGATCATATCCTTTATCTATTATATTGATTTCTACTCTGTATTATTTACTTCAGGTTTAATTTGCTCCACTTTTTCTGGCTTTTCAAGGTGAAAACTTAGATCACTAAGACATCTTCTCTTTCCTAACATGAGCATTTAACATTATAAATTTCATTGTATTCACTGCTTTAACTGCATCCCATAAATTTTCATGTGTTTCTGTTATCATTCAGTTCAAAATGTTTCCTTTTTTTTGATTCATAGGTTAATTTCCAAATATTAGGGTATTTTCCAGATATCTTTTTGCTATAATTTAATTTTACTGCTTAATGTGGTCTGTATGGTCTAAGAATATACTTTGTATAAATTCAGTGTTTTAAAATTCATTGACATTTGTTTTCTGGCCCAGATAGTTTAATCTTGGAGAATGTCGTGTGTGCATTTGAAAAGATGTGTTTTCTGTTCTCATCGAATGTTCTGTAAATGACAATAAAGTCAATTTGATTCATGGTGTTGTTCAAATCTTTATACTCTAACTGATTTTCTGTGTACTTGTTATATCAATTACTGAGAGAGTAAAATCTCCAACCATAATTGTGGGTTTCTCCATTTTTCCTTTTAGTTCTTTCTGTTTTTCTTAATGTACTTTGAGGTTCTGTTCCTTGAACATATATATTTGGGATTGTTATGTCTTCTTGATGATTTGACCCACTTATCATTATGAAATGCCCCTCTTTATCCCTGGCAATATTCTTTGTCCTGAACAACTGTTTTTCCTGATATTAATATAGCCATTCCATCATTTGTATGATTAGTGTTTGCATGGTATATCTTTCTTTAAATCATTTAAATTTCAAACTATTAATATTTGAACTCTAAACACTGCCTTTTAATTGGAGTGTTTAGAGTCTATTTACATAATGTAATTATTGATATGGTTTGTTTAAATCTAACATCTTGCTATTTGTTTTCTATTTGTTACAACTGTTCATTGTTATTTTTTGCCCTTTTTCTGCCTTCTTTTGAGTTATTTGAGTATTTTGTATTAGCCCATATAATATCTGCTATTGGTTTATTGGTTATATCTCTGTGGTGGATACTGTTCAATGCTGCTCAGATCTCTCTTTAATCAAGAAGTACTTCAAACAGTGATTATTGTTCCCTCTGCTGAGATTCATGTTGACAGATAGCTTTGTGCTGACAGATCTTTCAGAGATTGCCTTGGTGGTAGGCAGCCACCTTGCTCAAGGTCATTCCCCTACATCCTGTGCCCAATGCAGGAATATTAAGGTCTGACCGTTTCAGTCCAACTCAGTACAATTCTGAAGAGTCATTCTAGCTCCGTAGCTTCATGTGGAATTGTCCAAGGCTATTGGGCCAGCATAAACAACCTGACTTCTCTGCCCACTCCTGTTTGTGTCCCCTTCCTGCCACAGGTATTTGTCCCAAGAGTACTCCTTAATAAGCACCCTGCACAGTAAACTTCATCTCTGCTCATAAGAACTCAACTTGCACCATCTTCTTTGCTTTTAGTCTTTAGTGGTTGCTCTAGGTGTTGCCAATATGAATATTTTAACCTATTAGAATTGTGTTAGTTTGCTGGGGCTGCAATAATAAAATACCATGGGTGGCCTAAACAACGGACATTTCTTTCTTCACATTTCTGGAGGCTAGAAGTCCAAGATCAAAGTATTGGCAGGTTTGGTTTCTCCTGAATCCTATCTCCCTGGCTAACAGGTAGCCACTTTCTTACCATGTCCTCGCATGGCCTTTTCTCTGTTCGTGGGTGTTCTGGTGTCTCTCCTCTTCTTATAAGGACAGTCGTATTGGATTAGAGCCCCATGCTTATGACCTCATTTACTCTTGATTACCTCCTTACAGGCCCTGTCTCAAAATATAGCCATATATGAATTTTGGGGGGACACAATGCAGTCCATAATAACAGTAAACTTTTAAATAATGTGCCGCTTTGCTTACAAAGATTATAAAAAACTTCCAGCCATGTATTTTCCCCCTCCTGTCCTTTGTGCTGCTATTGTTATTGTATAGTTGGCATACTTTGAAAACTCTACAATATATTGTTAATATTTTCAATTAAAACAATGATCTTTTAAAGAAATTAAAAAATGAAAAAGAAGAAATTTTATGATTACCCACATATTATTATTTCTGGTACTCCTTATTCCTTTACATACATTCAAGTTCCCATGTGGTATCATTTCCTTTCAGCATGAAGAACTTCTTTTAACATTTTTTTGTAGTGCAGCTCTGTTGGCAGTGAATTCTTTTGGCTTTTGTTTGTCTGAAAAAAGTATTTATTTTGGCTTTTTTTTTTTTTTTGAGATAGGGTCTCTATTATTGCCCAGGCTGGAGTGCAGTGGCATCATCATAGTTCACAGCAACCTCAAACTCCTGGGCTCAAGTGATCCTCCTGCCTCAGCCTCCCAAGTAGCTGAGATTGCAGGTGCTGGCCACCATGCCCAGCTAATTTTTCTATTTTTTGTAGAGATAGGATCTGGCTATATTGTTCAGGCTGGTCTTGAACTTCTTGCCTCAAGCAATCCTCCCATCACCCGGCCTCAGAAAGTGCCGGGATTATAGGTGTAAACCACCATGCCCAGCCTGCCTTTATTTTTGAAAGATATTTTCTCTGAGTAGAGAATTCTAGTTGACAGTTTTGTTTTTTCTTTTAGTACTTAAAGATACTGTTCAATTTTGTTTTGATTTGCATAAATTCTGATGAGTTTTTGTCCTCTGTCGTTCTTACCTTTTTTTCTCCCTACATGTGTCTTTTTCCTCTGTCTGCTTTTGTGATTTTCTTTTTATCATTGAT
The DNA here is from genome assembly GCA_963575035.1 of Avahi laniger. Taxonomy (NCBI): domain Eukaryota; kingdom Metazoa; phylum Chordata; class Mammalia; order Primates; family Indriidae; genus Avahi; species Avahi laniger. Next base: position 53,275 of record CAUYSK010092379.1, on the reverse strand, counting down.
TTTCAGCAATTAGTTATAATGTATGTTTAAACCCATGGAGTTTATTGATCTTGGATCTGTGGGATCAAAGTTGGAACAATTTTGGCCATTATTTCCACAAATATTTTTTCTGTGTTCCTCAAGACTTCACTTAGACATATGTTAGACAATTTGATATTTTCTCACAGGTCACAGAGTCTCTGTTCACTTTTTTCCAGTCTTTTTTCCTCCCCATATTCCATTTTGGCTAGTTCCTATTGCTATGCCTTCAATTTCATGGATCTTATTTTCTGTAGTGTCTAATCTGCTGTCAGTTCCATCCAATTGATCTTTTTAAAAAAGGATACTGTATTTCTTTTATCTCTAGAAAGTCCATTGGTTCTTTTATATGTGTATATATATATATCTTATTCTCTCTTCATTATGTTTATATTTTCCTTTAAATATTTGAGCATATCTCATGCCTGTAACCTTACACTCTGAGAGGCCTGAGGCAGGAGGATTGCTTGACCTCAGGAGTTCGAGAACAGCCTGAGCAAGAGCGAGACTCCGTCTCTGAAAAAAAAAAAAGATTTTAAATATTTGAGCATATGTATAATAGCTTTTTAAAAATCCTTGACTACTCCATCATTTGTGTCATTTCTGTGTCTGTTTCTATTGACTGATTTTTTTCTGTTGCTTTTGCATCACATTTTCCTGCTTCTTGCTATGTCCAGTGATTTTTTTACTGAGCACATAAATTTTTTATTACTAAGTGCCAGATTTGTTGAAGTCTTTTAAAAAGTGTTGGTTCTTTGTCTGGTGGGTAGTTAACTTATAAATCAGCTTGATCATTTCAAGGCTTGTTTTTCTGTTTTTGTTTTTAGCTTGGTACTGTGGTTTAGTATAGCCTTTACCCTAGGGCTAGGTTAGATTTACTACTACGAAGCGACTCTCTGGGTCTCCACTGAATGTCCTTTATGTTCAGTGAGGATTCTCCACCTTGGCTGGTTAGAACTAAAAGTTTCTCCATCCTATGTGACTTTGTGGAGCTATTTGGCTTATAGTTTTCTGTCTTTCCTTCACCTCATGGAATTTCATTTTATGTACGTGAAACTTAGAATTTGGCAAAAGATCTAAAGCGATTCCTGTGCAGAGCTCTAGCTTTCTCTGTGCAGCTCCTTCTTTGCTGGTACTCTGCCCCTAAAGTTTGCTGCAGCTTTTTGATGTCCAATCTCTCTTTCTTCTCAACCCTACAAGGTTGCCAGGCTCTGCGTGGGTTCCCCTCACTGTATAGTAGACTCGAATTTGTCTCCGGGCAGAAAGCAGGGCCAATCATAAGGCTCACTTAATTTGTTTCTTTTTTCTCTGGGATTACAGCATTGTCCAATGTCCACAATTAGTTGACTCCTATGTTTTGTTCATTTTTCTTGTTGCTATGGCAGAAGGGCAAACACCATCCCAGTTATTGTGTGATGGCTGGAAGTAAAAGTCTTATCCAGCTCAATTTTAATTCCACTTCCAACAGTATCTCCTCAAGTCAGATTCTGACCTAAAAGGCAGGCCCCCAGCTGGGTCAGTTTTAAGAGTCCTTTCTATCCTTACCAGAATCTTCTTGCATTCCCTTGCTATTGGATTGGGGAAAACCCCTCCCAGCGTCACCTGCTATTCTCAGCTTACTGAGCCATGCTTTCCAGTGAATACCTCTTAGCCATTTGGGGGTTCTATTGTTCTCAGACGCCTCCACTGCTTCTTGCACAGATGCTGGCCTGAGCAGCTTTTATTGTTATTGGTAGTTTGCAATTTGTCTCCATTTGCTTGTATTTTGGTGTTTTGAAAGAAACCTCATCACCTAGCTTATTTGTGAATGTACATGGATTTTCTGTTTATTCCATGTAGTTGCTCTGTATTTTGGTGTGAGGATTTTGAAATATTCAAAAACTAAGCAACCAACAACCAAACCTCCACCTTCCCAGAATCTGGTAGAAGTTTTAAGAGCCAGCATGTAATTTACCATGCTTTCTTTTGCCCGTCTCTGCAATAGTAGCAGCATGTATCAAAATGTAGCCTCTCTTAGCCTGTGTCCTTGAGTTATTACAATGAGTAGAGCTCATTTGGTGACACACAGTGGACGTGTATTGTGAGTAAGAAATAAATTTTGTTGTTTGAAGCCATTCAGGCTTTGGGATTTTTCCATTCGTTGGTCTCTCTTGAGAGTTAGAAAGTGTTACCTTTCTACCAAGGCAATTCATTTAATTGACCTTAAGGTAGCCACCATTAAGTTAAGAGAGAGGGTGGGGAGAAGAAGTATGAAGTGAAGGAAGAAAAGAAATAAGGCAAAGAAATAAAACAGTTTGAGAAGCATGTCTGGGAAATAACAAATAGATAGCTTATTAAGTTTTGGGGGAATTGTGTTACCAAAGAAACCATGCACCTCTCCACCACTCTATTATACAATATAAATGGTACCCCCTGAAGGTGGGTAGTGTGATACTGCTGTACCTAAATCACCCATTACAGTGTATGTCTAACCAGGACCACTCAGAAGCTGAAAGAGGCTGGGACGACTTCTGTTTTCTGAAATGAAGAAGTCCTTACATAAAATAACACAAATTGTAGTTACTTTAAGAGTTCACCCTTGCTAAATTAATGCATTTAACCCCATAATAGAATGCATTATGATTTTATCCATAATGAGTCTTATTATAATGCCATAGTTTTCCATCTTCTTCCATTAGCTTTATACTGAAGGCTGTCCTGCTTAATTGTTTCTTTTCAATTCCTTGTTTTCTGACCCTGATTGTCAAGGAGGGAGAAGACCAGGGGAAAGAGTGGTCCTAATGCACAGAATACCTTGTAGAACTCACTGCTGCTATAAGTTCTATAGTGGACATTTAAGTTTTAGGGTTTTTGTTTTGTTTTGCTATGCTTTTCAGCTTCCAGTCACCCATGTCTGATATCATATGTGGTATTAGCACCCTTGTAGTTCAGAAGAACAGAAAAACCAAATCAAAGTTGTTTTTCAGATATCTACTGTTACCTTCCTCAACCAGCCTAGTGTTTGCTTGATGGGCTTATGAACAAAATGGTGGTAACAATACAGGCTAATCCCATGAGCTCAACAACATGGATTTCAGCTTTCCAAGAGAATCAGGGAAAGGATATTCCAGCAATGGGAATGGAGAACATGGGGGCACTAAGGCAGAACTAACCTTACTGTGTCTGAGGAATAGAAAGCAGGCCAGTTTGTCTGTCTGATAGGGGTGAGGTGGGAGAGGTAAGGGGGCTAATCACGTAGAGCTTTGTTAGCCAGTGTAAGGAGAAGCCACAGGAGGCTTTCAAGTAAGGAAATAATGTGATATGAGTTCCGTTTTCAAAAGATTCACTTTAGTTGCTCTATGGAAGATGTTTTCTAGCTAGATAAGAATGAAAGCAGATGACCAGTTAAGATCCCTTCCTGTTCATTGCTATTGCAGCAGCCCACATGTAAGATGTTAGGTGGTGGCATTGTATATGGAAAAAAGTGGCTGGGTGGTGGCTATGTTTTTGAGGCCCACTTGCTGATGGAGTAAATATGTGAGGAATCAAGAATTCTCATTTTGAGTTGAGCAACTGAGTTGTTGTTTATGCCATTCATTCAGATAGGGACAACTGTAGAGGAGTACGTTTATAGGGAAAATGAGGAATTCTGCTTTGGTTAGGTCAAGTTTGAGATGTCTGATAGGCTGCCAAATAGAGTTGTCAAATAGGCAGTTGGATATACAATTTTGGAGTTCCCAGAGAGAGAGCAGGGTGGAAGACACAGATATTCGAGCAACTTGGACTACTCTGATCCCTTATTGTGATACCCACCCTGGTGTGGCATATAAGAGATCTAACTTTTGGCACATGGATTATAGTTGATACCTTCCAGTTCATACTGGAATGGAGACAAATATTTATCCTTCCTAGAAAAGACACTGAATGCTGGATATGAACTTGCCTTCTCTACCATTGTGGGTCTATCACTGTGGCCTGTTGTGGGATTACCAAATACCTTATACACAGCCAGGGTATCCCATACAACACTTCTTGCTTGGCACACAGTAGCATTAAATTCTGTGTTAAAGAGCCTAGATTATGGGTCACCCACAGGGATTGTGGCAAGGAGGGGCCATCGTTGTTCACATAGGATTTTCCAGAACTGGAAAGGACTCTTTCTTAGAGACCCAGAAATCTTTGTGGGGAAGTAACTCCAAAGCATGGTCCCTGAGGTGTTCCTGGTGCTTTGGAGACTGGGGGTGGCTGACCCTCATTTCAATGTCAATCAGGTCAATACACGTTCTATACAATAGGCTTTTACATACCATTTGTGTTTGAATAGGTTTCTGCCATTAAAAAGATGCAAAACTCTGAGGGAGTCTAATCTCTTCGCTTTCCCTGTGGGGAAACAGGCTGAGAGAGGTAAAGTGACCGGGACTTCTGGGTGCCATTTCCCTCTCAGCTGCTTTTGATCCCTGCTCCCGGCCTGTTCCAAGCAAGGCGGTGGCAAGTCAAGAGAAGCCAGAGGACAGTTAACGTACCTGAGGATCTTGGAGCCTCATCCTTAAGTCATGATGGGCTTTTTCTCTTTAGCTGGGAACCCCATCACGACCCTCCCAAGCTCTGGTTGTGTGACAGGGAGGGTGGAATCTGAGATACAGAACCATCCTCCCCCCCACCTCCACTACCAAGGAGGAACTTGGGAATGAGAACAGCAGAGCCATTGGCTAGACAAGATCTTCAACTGCGGGGGACTGCAGGCAATTGAGAACAGTTTTGAAAATGCAGAATGAAGGGCGGGGTGCTGAGAAACACATCGGGTAAGGGTGAGGAAGCAGGTTGCCAGAAGCCCTTTCCCACCTGCTGCTGCTCGCAGGGGCGGGACTCTGCGCCCTCCCTTACTTGGATGGATTTAAAAAATCACTGTCCAGGATTTCCAGCTGTGCTTTTGTGTGTGGCAAGTGGTTGCAGACGTAGGGGACCACTTGTCAATTTCAAGAAGCCAGGCTTTTTCTGCCCGTTAATTCGCTCATCAATAGAGATACGATTCTCCCACGCTTCACTGTAACTCTCATTGCACAGGTGGGGAATCTAAGGCTCGGAGGGGAATCCGGGCCATAGTTTCGGGGCTATTAACTCTGGGATCACAGAGTAGCAAGCATCGGGAGCGTGGGCTGGAGTGCGCGGAGCCGGAATTCCCAGTGTGCTGACCACAGGGTCCAGGTAAAGTGGTCAGGGGCCCAATCCCGCCCACCTCAGTTGGCACGCCTAGTCTTGCCCTCCAGCCAGGTGGTGCACGCGCGTCCTCCCACGGGGGGCGGGGCCTCTGTGTTGTTGTTTCTCTGGAGCCCCGCCCCTGAGGGGGGCACGGACCACGCGGCCGGAGGGCCCGCCTCCCCTCCCCCTCCCCGCCCAGCTCGCCCGCCTCTTTGTATCCAACATCCGGGTTTCCCCGCTGGCTCGGCTCCGTGGCCGCCGCTCAGGAGCCATTTTGGACTCGGTTCAGGTCCCCTCCCCCCACCCCTCCCCCGTTCATGGCCCCTCCGGACTCGGCCTCTGCGCCCGGGGCCCGGGCCCAGCCCCGCCGCGTTATGCCTGAGTCGGGCGCGTCCCGGCCAGTGCCCCGCCGACGCCCCCCGGCCCCCGCGTCGCCCCAGAGCCCGGGCCGTAACCTGCGCCGCCCGCAGCGGCCCTGAGCTCAGCCCCTGGAGCCCGAACGCTGCCCGGGGACGAAGGTGCAGAAAGCGCGCGGGGAACAAGACCGAAGGAAGGAGCGGGAAGGAGAGCACAGCCGCCGCCTGGCTCTGCGCGCCCCGGGAGCGCCGCGCGGCCGTGTCCGCGGGGCGGCGCCGCGGAACATGACGGCGCCCTGGGCGGCCCTCGCCCTCCTCTGGGGATCGCTGTGCGCCGGTAAGGACGGGGCGCGGCGTGGGGGGCGCGGGGAGGGCGCGCGGGGCCGACCGCGGGCGCCGCGCGGTGTTTACCAACAAAGGGCGGGCCCGCGGCCTCGTCGCCGTGCCACCTGCACCCAGCTCGCACCTCCCGGGGCGGGAATTGGGGGCGCACTGGGCGCCCGACTTGCTGATCTTCGGGGAACGGTCTTGTCTGTGCGGTGGACTGAGGGATTCTCGTTCGTTAGGCGCCCCCGAGATGAAGGCCGGGAGCCGGAGCCTTAGGGTCGGGGTTCAGGTTGTGCGGGCGCGTGGAACCCAGGGAGAGAGTGAGGAAAACCTGAGCGTGTGGAAGGCGGCCAAGCGGGTTGGCAGATCTAATCGGGGGTGGTAGGGATTGTCGGTGCAGCAGTGACCGGTGGGGACAGGGCTGCGCGTCTCTCAGAGCCATTAACTAGAGAGAAGCGAAGGGGGTGGCTTCACACAGCCCAGAGGAGTCACTTGTACCCATCCCACCAGTCTGCGTCGCGTCCCCTGCACGGCGGGCCGTTGGTGCTGGCTCCCAGCTGCTCCTGCTTTCCCTGCGGTGGGCCCCAGGATGCGGAGTGCCGTCGCCTAGCGGGACTGATTTGTTTTGAGGACCTGGGAGGGGAGGTGGGGTAAAAAGCTAAGCCAACAGGTTCGCGTTCGCTTGGGCCTGTGGGAGGCAAGTGGGGGGGTGGGGGTGGGTGATCCTCACTTAGCTCGCCGGCGGCCGCGGTCTTGTGGTTGGGGGTGTTTGGCTGGCGCGTGTGTTCTCGGGGGTATGTGGGTGCGGGTGGATACACGCGGAGTTCCCCCGGGAGAGCGGTTTTCCCTCAAGGCCGAAGCACCGATTTCCCTCTCCGAGTAATGCCAGGGTGCGCGCAGCCCAGGTGGGCGCGCTGGGACGGGCTCCGGGCAGTCTTGGGAAACGTGGGGAGCCGGGCCTTGAGGCTCCTGCGAGAAGGTCGGGGCGGCTGTTACCCTGTGGCCCGGCCGCCAGGTCCTGCGCGTCTTTGTTCCCAGCCCCCATTACACATGCAGCGCGGGTCCCCCGCCGCCCGCAGTGGCAGCAGCCCAGAGTCTGGGAAACCCGCGAGGGGCGGGGTTGGGTGTGCAGGGGCGGGGCTCAGGTCCCCAGGCTCCTGCGGGGGTGGGGATCCGGGATCTCCATCCCATCCCATCCTCACCTTCATTCTGCCCTCTCCTTTGCAAAGTGGTGAGGCTTAGTTTATGCCTAAAGCGAGTGAGTTTTCGAGTGGGGGGTAGGAGCGCGTAGCCTGAGTGCGGGGACCAGAGGGCAAAGACCACTTCACTGGTACCTGAGGACCCTGTAGGAGGTGGCGTCGCCGCTCTCCTGGAGCCGTTTCCTGTGTGGTGGAGGCCAAGTGGTGGTCCTGTTGAACTTTTTGTTCCTTTTTGTCCCCTTCCCTTCCAGATCCTTTTTCCACGCCCCAGGGAAGGCATGGGCCTGCTAAAGGGAGGGCGGCCAGCAAGGTGCTGGCATGCAGCAGCCTGCCTGGCTGCCTCTAGACCCCCTGGGTACCTGATCCCCGGACGTGCTTGGACCCTTCCAGTTTGGCTTACCTCCTTCGTTAGGCAGGGCCAGGAGGCATTGGGCCCCTGGAAGCACTATTTCTTTCCTCTTTCCTCTGCTCCCCACTCCTAGCTTGGGCAGTGCAGAGCAGTGTATCCTGGTAGGGGGCAGCCATAGTCAGACTCCAAGGATCTGCGTTCCTGCCCTGAGAGGAAGGTAAACTGGATGTTTCTTGTGGTTACACCAGTCAGTCCTCTGGTGGCCACTACCCTGCCCTGTGTGGAACTATGGGAAAAGAGCTGCCCCACATCCAGATTGGGGCAGAGCTGGCCCTTCTCTTCCCTTGGCAGCAAGGATGCCCTTCTTTCAAGCTTCTGGCTTCCTTTTTAGAATTACCTCCACCCCTGCAGCAGACAATGCTCTGATAGAAAGAAGATCTAGAATAGTGCTGTCCAACAGAAATACTATGTGAACCATATATATCTTAAACTTGTCTTTTTTTTTTTTTTAAGAGACGGGGTCTCGCTGTGTTTCCCTGGCTGGTCTCAAACTCCAGGGCTCAAGCGATCCTCCCGCCTCAGCCTCCTGGGTAGCTGTGAGTAGCTGGGACTACAGGCGTGCACCATGGTGCCCAGCTATATAACTTAAAATTTTCTAGTAGTCATGTTAATATGAGGAAAAAGAAACAGCTGTGTCTTAGCTCTGGCTGCCATAACAAAATACCATAGACTGGGTGGCTTAAACAGAAATTTATTTTCTCACAGTTGTGGAGTCTGTAAGTCTGAGACTAGGGTACTGGCATGGTCGAGTTCTGGTGAGGGCCCTATTCCTGGCTTGCAGACCTCTACCTTTTCACTACCTCCACCTGTGTCAGGGCTGGAGAAAGAGAGAGGGGGAGGGTGGGAGAGAGGGAGAGAGGGAGAAACTTATCTTTTCTTCTTTTAAGACCACTAATCTCATCCTTATGTCTTAATGGCCCCGTGATCTACTCTAACCCTATCTACCTTTCAAAGGTCTCCACATACCTTTACATTGGAGGTTAGGGCTTGAATGTATAAATTTGGGGGGGACACAAACAATCTATAATGAGGCAGGATGATTATTTAATCTGATATATACAAAATAATCATTTTAGCATGTAATCAATATTAAAACAATGAGACATTTTACATTCCTTTTTTGTACTGTCTTCAAAATCCAGTGTGTATCTTACTTGCACTTACAGAACATCTCAACTCCAACTTTCTATATTTCAAGTGCTCTATAATCACAGTTGGCTAGTGACTACCATATTGGACAATGCAGACCTAGAAGGAAAGGCCGAATTTATGCCCTAATAATGGCATGGTGCTTGTCACAAGATCAGTAGTCAATTAGTTCTTTAAGTCTTTTGTGGTCTGTGCCTGGCCCACAGTCTTTGAGAAATAAGCCATCTGGCTCTTGCATTGCGTGGACATCACAGACACTCTGTGTATCTCATAAAAGCTCCTGACACCTGCCTCTACTTGGGGTTCAGATCAGAGGGCCTGTGGGGGCAGGGTGGAGCTGTGTTCTGAATGGAGTGTCAGGAGCCATTGCCTGGAGAGGGGGACCAACCTCCTGTCTGTCCTGCCAGGAAGCATAGACCCTGACTACCCTCATAGGCTGACCATTCTTTGATCCAAAGCATTCAGCTCCCAAGCAGGGGGCTGAATGCATAGGCACTTGGGGTGGCTTCCTGGAAGAGACCAGGGCTGAAATCTGAACACTGGGCAGGACCACAAAAGGCAGCAGTAAGGGAGAGGACATGTCCAGTGGCCTGAACAGGGTAAGTGAGGCAGCAAGGTGGGAATAAGCCCAGTGAACCCATCCCCACCAGGACAAGGTGCTCCTCAGGACTGGTACAGTGCATATGTGTAGAGCAGCAAGGACTTCAAGGAGTCCAATTAGTGGGCGACAGGTTTCTATTATCAGTGCAGAACAGTGTGTGCATACAATGTAGGTGCACACATTGCATGTACATTCCATTTCCTCAGAGAAGGGCATATATATGAATGAGTGAGTGAAGTGACCTTCATCTCTCAGGCCCAGTGTAGTGGTAGTTACCAAGGACATGGGCTACAGAGCCATGGGCTGTAGGTGCCCCTCTGTAGGGAAGGGTATCCTCTGCTACCTGTCCTTGTACCTGCTGGGCACTCCAGGCTCTGCATTGACTGGCTGGCTGAACTGCCCTTTGAGAGGAGTGGATACCCTACCCAATCTTAGAGGCCCTTCCAAGACAGACGATGTGAGAAACTTGCCCATCCTTCCAGTCCCTACAGCTGGGCGAAAACGTAAGATCCAAGCCCCACAGCCTCCCACTGCTTGGACCTCTGTGTGTACTACTATGCAGGTTTTTCTGGGTATCAGGACTCCCCAGAAGCACCTGACATCCTCTGACACTTCATCTAAGGAGCTCCCTGTGCAGGAAGCCCAGTGAAGAGCCTGCATCCTACACAGTGGTCCTTCATGTCATAGGCCCCTCAGAATCTGATGAAAGCTGTGGGCCCTTCCCTCAGGAAAATAAATAAGTATATGTGTGCACGTACATTGTGTGCACACACTATTCTGCACTGATAATAGAAACCTGTCGCCCACTAATTGGACTCCTTGAAGTCCTTGCTGCTCTGCACATACCCACTATACCAGTCCTGAGGGCACCTTGTCCTTGTGGGGAGGGGTCCACTGGGCTTATTCCCACCTTGCTGCCTCATTTACCCTGTTCCGGCCACTGGACATGTCCTCTCCTTTACTGCTGCCTTTTGTGATCCTGCCCAGTGTTCAGATTTCAGCCTTGGTCTCTTCCAAGAAGCCACCCCCAGAGTGTCTATGCATTCAGCCCCCTGCTTGGGAGCTCAGGGTGGTACAAGTGGGAACCAAGGGGCATCAGATCAGGAGTTTAGATCCACTTGGAGATTACTGACTTGTCATCATGATCTAGAGGGGTGGAGGGAGTGTCTGGAGGGAGCAACTCGGGATAGATAGCCTTGAGGCAGGGTCCTGGCTGCATGGGTCTCATTCTGGAACAGGGTTTCTCAACCTTGACACTATTGACATTTTGGACCTGATGATACTTTGTTGTGTGTTGGGGTAGAATGGGAGGGGGAGCTGTCCTGTGCATTGTAGGATGTTTAGCAGCATCCCTGACCTCTCCCCACTAATTTCAGTAGCACCTCTGTAATCATGACAACCAAAAATGTTTCTAGATCTTGCTAAATGTCCCTGGTAGAGGTTGGAACAAAATTGTCTCAGGTTGAGAACCACTGATCTAGAATGTTCTCATGATTTTAAAGAGGCAGATAGTCATGGGAGGTGGAGGTGATGGCTTCTGAGTGCACATCCATCCCACCCCCCTTTGGATTCAAAGTCTGAGGTTGGATTCTCTTCAAAGCCTAGGGGATTCCTGCTTTACTAAACCTGCTCATCGTGTGAGAGTTTGGTTCAAAGTTAGTAGTTCTGGTGTGTTGCTTGCCAGAGAGGAGAATCCTGGCGTCCTTGAGTTTTCCCAGAAGTGGTTCAGGTTTCAGGGAGGCGGTGGCTATGGGTGGCTGGGCAGCCTGCCTGTCCGAACCCGCCCACCCGCCTCTGACTGTTGCCTGAAGTCTGGCACTCGAGCCTCTCCCTCCTGCAGGCACAGAATGTCAGGAAGTGGCCGTTGTTGGGGACTCTCCGCCTGCCTAGCACCCCCTCTCCGCTCACCTGGAAGCCTCATGAACTGAGGCTGCCCCTGCCTGCCAAGAGGAGCGCTGGGGTTGTAGCAAGACGCAGGCATGCCCTTTCCCCTGAGCGGGCCTGCCATGTGGCACTCCGGGGAGCCGCAGCGGCTGTGGGCCTGGAATCCCCAGGCCAGGGACACCAGGGCAGGTGGGCAGCCTCTCCCCAAAGGTATGGGTGCAAGTCTCTCCCCTCTCTCAGGGTGTGGTGGTCAGATTGGAATCTGAAAGCAGGGCCAGGCTTCCTCCTGTGGACCTGGGGAGGTGTGGTGGGCAGCACTGCCTGAGACAAGTCAGCACTGGAGGCCCTGACGGAGTTGTTGATATCTACGGAGACCTGTCTGTTGGGCTTGGCAGGCTGGCAGCCCCCTGTTGCTACCCCCGTGTTTATTTTCTATTCCTCCCCTGGCCTACTCTGATCTTTGCTAGCTAGGGCTTTCTGGGCGGTCTCTTCTCTGAACTTGAACTCGGTGAGACAGCTTGCTGCACTGGGAACTAATTACAAACCGAGTTCTTAGGGTAGGAAGAAGCATATTTTTTCAAGACGTGGGATCTCGCTATGTTGCCCAGGCTGGTCTTGAACTCCTGGCCTCAGGTGATCCTTGTGGCTGAGACTACAGGCACAAGTCACCACACCCAGCTGGAGGAAGCATTCTGAAAAGCTTCAGTTTCCAAGTGCTCCACATCACTGGTGTGTGAAGTTTTTGCTGGGTTTGGGACTTCCTAGTTCCATCTCTTGGAGTCCTTCCAAAGGATACTTTATTGCCTTCTCAGATTCTATCACCAATTCTTTGTTCCAAAACAAACACCTATCCCCTTGTTCCGGGATTCCTTTTTGGTCTCTCAGTCTCCACCAGACTCATGGGTCCATCCCAGCCCCAGAGGTACCTGTCATTGCTGTCCTGATGGTGCTGCTCCTGGATGCCTAGGTTGTTGGGTAGAGGAAATGCTGCTGCCTTCTTCTGAGTCTTTGTTTATTAAGTTCGTCAGTGATGTCTCTGTCTGAGACAATGGTAAGTCCTGGAAATCAGTGGATAAAGCAAGCTGGGATTGTTCAGGGGTCAGCTGTGCCTCCTTCTGGCCCAGGACCAGTAATGGCTTCCTGCCTTTGGACAGCTCCCTGCTGGTTATTCCAGGCTTGCTGTTCACATACATGCGCCTTTTTCAGATCCTCTCTGGGACTGGCAGCTCCAGCTGGGTGTTTTCATTCAGAGACAGGTGATCGCTGGAAGTGGGTGTTGGAAAGGAAGCCTGCCTCACTGGGCAGATGTGTGGCCCTCCTGCCAGGGGAATGTTCTCTGGAGGGGCCTGGCCTGCTGGACAATGGGGCTTCTCCTCCCTGGCCAATTTGTGGGCTGGAGCTGAGGTGTTTTGTGAGGCAAGCTCATGCTCTTTGCAAACGTTCCTCTGCTGACTATTTCAGTTCCACTCTGACAACTAAGGAGGCTAAAATTAGTTCTGGAGAAGGAAAAGGAAGGCTGGTTGGAAACCCAAGCCCTTGGCTGGAGGATGGAGGTTGCTTCCCCAGTTTGCGGCTGAGCATTTCCGAGGATGTGACCAGACCAGCTGTTGTCTGTCCATCTGAGGAGAGGGAGGGGTCCCTGTTTCCTCCAGATCTGAACCAATTAAAACAGGAGACTGAATTGGAAACTGACTCTCTCCAGTGTTGATGCCAATATGTTTTTTCTTTCTGGCTTGTGTAGTGTGGTGCATGGTGTTTTCAGGTATGAGGACAGTGCCTTTTAATGAATGTCCAGTGTCATTGACAACCTTCCTCCTCCTTCATTCCCAACTTGATTATTATGTGTTCCTTGATTCAGAAAGCATGCACGAGTTCTCAGAGTCCTAGGTCGGCAGCCATGGTTTAAGATTCTCTTATTTTATGTACTTTTTGGGAATTTCCTTCTCACCAAAGTTTGACATTGGGTTGAAGGGAAGCCCTGTGGCCCAGAGTTCATGAGAGGTCCAGCTTCTCTGTGCATGAAAGACATGGGGAATCAAGGCTCATCTGCTCTGGGGCTTAGAAACCAGAGGTCCAGAAGAGTTAGAGAGGTGAACTCAGGTTTCTCTTCCCACCTGGCTGGCCCTTCCTGTGAACCTTCTGCCTGGGGGTGGGTCTTGCAGGGCCATGTGGGCATAGTGCCAAGCCAGGGCAATGCAGTTCTGTCTCCCCTACCCTGAAAAGCTACATCCAAACCTCCCTTCACCCAAGGGTCTCCCTGGGGTGTAGTTGGGGGAGTCTAGGTCATTTTGGCCTTAACTTCTTTTCCCATTTTAAATTTTATTTTTAGTTATACAAATAATAACACATTTATTAAATAATTGCAGAAATTTAGATGCTGCAGATAAAACCAGGATCTCCTTTACTACCTCTGACCCCTGACCTGAGTTCTTCTGCAAAGGAGAGCTTTTTAAGGTTGGTGTGTTTTCCCAAATTCGTGGGCTCAGGTTGATCCTCTTGCTTCAGCCTCCTGAGTAGCTGGGCTCACAAGTGTGCGCCACCACGCTGGGCTCATTTTTTTCTATTTTTAGTAGAGACAGGGTCTCCCTTTTGCTCAGGCTGGTCTTGAACACCTGACCTCAAGCGATCCTCCTGCCTCAGCCTCCCAGAGTGCTAGGATTACAGGCGTGAGCCACTGCGCCAGGCCGTGGTGTGTATTCTTCCAGACATTTTTACCTGTGCATCTATAGGAGTACTTAGAGAAATACACTTTTTTTTTCACCTAAAACGGTATTTTGGCATTTAATTGAAGCATAAAATAAATACTGAGTAACATACAAGTAATTATCCTAAATGTCAGCTCAGAATTTTCACAAACTGAATACACCTGTGTAATCAGCTTCCAGATCTAGAAGCAGAAATTTACTAGCCTCTCCCCCAACCAAGCACTGTCTTACTCCCTTTTGGTCACTACCCCCACCCTCTAGGGTTAACAAGTGTCATGATTTACAACAACATAAGTTAGTTTTGCCGGTTTTTGTATTTCATATGAATGGAATCATGAATGGAATCTTACGGAATGAACTGTTTTGTGTCCATCCTTTGCTCACCATGTTTGTGACTTTCACTTATGTCATTGCATGTCATAGCTTTTTAAACTCAAAGATCTGTTTTGGCAAACTTTCTAATACATATGGATCTCCTTTGATCTTTCAAATAGCTGTGTAAAATTCCAAAGTTTAAATATAGACTACATTTTATCTAGTTTCCTTTTATTGATGGATTTTGTGGTTGCATAGCATTTATGCAGATCGTTTCTTAAGGATAGATGACGAGTAATTTCTGGGTTGTAAGACATGTATATTTTCAATTTTAATGGATACGGAAAGATCTTTTTAAATTTTATTTTAATTAATTTAAGTTTTATTTTATTTTACCCAGGTGATGGAAGTGGGGGCAGAAGCTGGATGAGATGGCGGGTAGCTCTCTGCAGCAGTCTGTGAACAACCTTCTTATCCTCCCATCCCAAACCTCTGCTGAAATGCTAGATTCCTGAGGTTGGAAGTAGCCCCACTTCATGAAGGGTGTCTGGAGAGGGGGAGGGCTGACTTCCACTGGCGCATTGTCTGAGAACTAGAGAGGCTGCTGTCTGTATCTGAGTTTCCTGGTTACCGTGCTGACAAGGGAGGAGGTAGCACTGGACTAGCCAGGGTGCGCTGGTCTGGGTATGCGATGGGCATGCATATGTGTGTGTGTGTGTGTGCTCACTTACCATGCCCGTGCTGCCTCCATCCTCCAGAGAGACTAAGGCACTTGCTGAAGAGCTCTGGGTAACGGAGTACTGTCAGTGCGACCAGTGCATGTGGCAGAACTCTGACTTCACATGTGGTGATAATGGTAGTAGGGGGTATGGGAGAAACTGCAGTAGAATTATTTTAGAGTCTGATGAGAGGCTCCTCACGACAGAAGGAGCTCTGGTGAGTGTCTGTTCCTGAGTGAGTGAGTATATGCCTTGTTCACTTGTACAACCCTCTGCCACAGTTGGCAGAAGACTTAGGGAACACAGTTTGGGAAGACTTGTTCTCCAAAGCCCTTGCTTCCCAGTCTCTTTCTTCAGCTTGTCGCCTACTCATTCATTACTGTTGTACTGGGACTCTTTTGTAAGCCCGCCTGTTTGGCCCTGCTCATGGATTTAGATTATACTGGATTTGTGGAAGTGTTTCTAGTACAAATGATGTCCCAATCAGCTTTCCCACATTGTATAGGTGATGTACATTGTTGGTGTTTTAGTCTGCTTAGGCTGCCGTAACAGAATACCATAAACTGAGTGGCTTAAACAACAGGTATTTATTTTCTCACAGTTCTGAAGTCTGGAAGTCCAGGATTAAGGCGGTGGCAGGATTGTTTTCTGGTGAGGCCTCTCCTTGCCTTGCTGATGGCAGCCTTCTTGCTGTGTCCTCACATGGCCTTTTCACTGTGCATGTATATTTGAGGGGTCTCTTCCTCTTTCTATAAGGATACCAGTCTCCTATTGGATTAGGGGCCTGCCCTTATAACTTCATTTAACCTTAATTACCTCCTTAAAGGCCCTGTCTCTATATATAGTCATGTTGGAGTTCAGGGTTTCAACCTATGAATGGGGGGGATCAATTCAGTCTATAACAGTCTGAAATGGTGAAGTTGGTAGAAAATGAATTCTGTTTTTCTTTTGAGTTACATTTTGAAATGGAAGTTCCTTTTTTCAGGGCTTTTCCCTGGTGTCTCTGATCTTGCTTAGCACTTTCCATGGGCAATCTTATCTACACCGGTGGGCTCAGTTTCTGTGTTTGTGTAGATGTGTCCTTGCCTTTGGGCAAATTATGGTCCTGAAAATATGTCAAGAAGCTGAGTAAAAAGTAGGTATGGAGATTTCCTCTTCTGATAATCAGGACCAAACTTCTTTCTGAAGGCAGTTGGAAAAACTGGACAAAATGAAGAAAACATCTCTGGTTGAAGGCATTGTACAGCTGTACAAAGAAGATAGTGAACACCTCCCAGGCCCAGTATCTGCATGAAAACAAAAGCTGAGAGCAATGACTTTGGCATTTGGGTCTGTTTTCAGTCATTCCTTAGGGGCAACTGATAGGTTCAGCATTGCATTTGATAGCCTTCTGGGCCTAGAAAAATAGGAATTAGAGTTCTGAGGAAAGGGTGGGCACAGTCAACCACTTTTGGGTTGGGATCCCAAAGACTAGGAGTGAGAAGGACCCAATTGTAGACAACCCGTAAAGTCGGATTAAAATATTCTGGGATTAATAGTATCTTTAGTTGCCTGCCAGAAGCTCTAAAATCATTCTGGAGGATTTATATCATCCTAGGCCTCAAATTATTTCTATAAACAATTTTGCAAATATAGCGACTAGCTGATGATAACTAGCACAAACATCACAGTTGAAGTAGATCTTGATGAGCTCCAGTTGTAATCATGTACGTATTTTAAAATAGCAGTGCTCATTGTGGTCAAGGAGATGAAAGAATGGAAATTTCACAGAGAACTGAAGGCTATAGATAACTAAAAAAATCTGTTCAAAAACTGTTCTGTATTAAAAACAAATTATAAGAACTCAATGATTTTATCAGATTAGGTGAAATTGAAGAGAGAATTAGTGAATTGGATGATGGGCCAGAAAAAAATATACAGATTGAATTGTGGAGAGACAAAAAGATGGATAATATAAAAGAAAGAGAAAGACACTTAGAAGGTGAAGTGAGAAGGTCTAAAACCCATGAAGTCATAGCCATAGAAGTAAATGAGAGAGATTGAGACAGAAGAGATAATAGCTGAGAACTTTCAAAAACTAATGAAAGACATCAAGCCACAGATTCAACACATCCAGTGAATCTCAAATAAGATAATAAATAAAAAAATCCATACCTGTCCCATCACAGTCAGAATTCTGGAACCAAAGACAGAATCTTGAAAGCAGTTAGAGGAAAAAGACAGTACCGTCAAAAGAGCAGTAGTTACATTGACAGCTAACTACCTTTTTTTTTTTTTTTTTTTTTTTTTTTGAGACAGTGTCTCACTCTGTTGCCTGGCCTAGAGTGCAGTGGCATCAGCCTAACTCACAGCAACCTCAAACTCCTGGGCTTAAGCAATCCTTCTGCCTCAGCCTCCTGAGTAGCTGGGACTACAGGCATGTGCCACCATGTCCGGCTCATTTTTTCTATATAGATTTTTAGTTGTCCAAGTAATTTCTTTCTATGTTAAGTAGAGATGAGGTCTCGCTTTTGCTCAGGCTGGTCCCCAGCTCCTGAGCTCAAACAATCCACCTGCCTCGGCCTCTCAGAGTGCTAGGATTACAGGCGTGAGCCACCGCACCTGGCCGACAGCTAACTTCTTAACAAACAGTAAAAGCCAGAAGACAGTGGAATGGGTGATAGCTTTAAGTGCTGAAAGAAATAGTTGTCAACCCAAAATTCTTTTCTTAAATTATTTGTTATTTATTATTTTTCGAGACAGAATTTCACTGTGTTGCCCGGGCTAGTCATGAACTCCTGGGCTCAAGCGATCCTCTCACCTCAGCCTCCCAAGGAGGTCGGATTGCAGGTATGTGCCATCGCTCCCAGTTCCTAACCTAACATTCTGTATCAAGCGAAACTATCTTTCAAGAATGAAAACGTCATTATGTTAAGGGAAATAAGCCAGAGACAAAAAGATATGATCTCACTCATATGTGGGACCTAAAAAGATTGATCTCATAGAAGCAGGGAGTAAGAATAGTGGTTACCAGAGGCCGGTGGCTAGCGAGGAAGCTCGGATGGGGAGAGGTTGGTCAGAGGGTAGAAAGTTACAGTTAGATAGGAGGAATAAATTCCGGTGTTCTGTTGCACAGTAGGGTGACTGTAGTTAACAATAACGTATATTTCAAAATAGCTAGAAGAGAGGACTTTGCTCTCACCACAAAGAAATGATAAATATTTGAGTGATGGATTTGCTAATTACCCTGATTTGATCATTACACAGTGTACACATGTATCAGCATTACATTGTACTCCATAAATACAATAGTGTACAATAGTGTCAATTAAAAATAAAACTTAAAAAGGTGTCAAGTAAAGGAGGTATTCTTCAGGCAGAAGGAAAATAATCCAGATAGAAGGTTAGAGATGTAGAGAGAAATGAAGAGCAGTGAAAATGATTCATGTTCAGGCTTTTTTTTTGGTATGAGAAGAATATCAAGTTTGAAATACACACAAAAACAAAATGCATGGCAACAATGCTGTATGTGGGAGTGGAGTGCAAATGAAGCTAAATTGTTCTAAAGGTTCTTATATTGTCCAAGAAGAGAGTGGAACTGTCAGTTAATGTTACATTTTGATAAGAAGGCATGCTATAATCTTTAGGGTAACCACTAAATGTTGGAAAGATTATAACTTTGAAGCTAAAAAAGGGACAAATGGAATAATAGAGAATTCTTCAGTTGAAAAGAAGGCAATAAAAGAGAGATAAGGGAACATGGGGCAGGTGAGATAAATAGAACTAATATCCCTAGTGAACATATGATATAAAAATCCTTAGTAAAATATTCATACCTAGAATTCAGTAATATGTATAATACAACTATTAATACATCATGACCAAGTGTTTTTATCCCAGGAATGCATAGCTGATAATAACAATTGAAAATCAATCTAGTTCACGATGTTAACAGAGTAAAGGAAGACAAACCATATAATTGTCTCAGTTGATGCAGAAAAAGCCTTTAATATTTAATCTTTAGTTAATCCTCAGAATAAAGCAATTTGGAAATGCAGATGAGCAAAGAAGAGCCAAGGCAATGTTTAAGGAAAAGAAAAAAAAAGTTCTCCTACTGGATTTCAGGACTCATTGGAAAGCTATGGTAATTAAAATAATAAGCTTCTGGTGTGCAAAGATAACTGAATAGAACAGAATAGAAAGTCCAGAAATATATCCATGCCTATATGGATACTTAATTTCAGACAAAAGAGAAACCAACTCAGAAATGGGGAGATGGATAGTCTTTCTAATAAAAATGAAAACATTGCAGTTCTGTTTGAAGTGATATTTCATAGATATGAGAATTTGTTTCAAAATTGGGAATAGAACTGATGGGCCTTCATTGAGTGGATAAGTTACCCATTTTGGTGTCTTGGTATTGAAACATTTCATATCATAGCCACTCAAGCTTATGTTCGCATAGTACATTACTTCCATCTATTTGCTTTCTACCTGTCTTTGTAAATTTTTAATTTTAGATATGGTGTTTTTAGTTTTAGAATTTCTATTTGGACCTTTTTTATAGATTCTGTTTCTCTGCTGAGATAACTTCTTAACGTATTCATTAGAATGTACTTTCCTTTTTTTTTTTTTTTTGAGACAGAGTCTTGCTCTGTTGCCCAGGCTAGAGGGCTGTGGTGTCAGCCTAGCTCACAGCAACCTCAAACTCCTGGGCTCAAGCGATCCTTCTGTCTCAGCCTCCCGAGTAGCTGGGACTACAGGCATGCACCACCAGGCCCATCTTAATTTTTTATATATATGTATTTAGTTGTCCAGATCATTTCTTTCTATTTTTTAGTAGAGACAGGGTCTCGCTCTTGCTCAGGCTGGTCTTGAACTCCTGACCTCGAGCGATCCACCTGCCTCGGCCTCCCAGAGTGCTAGGATTACAGGTGTGAGCCACCGCGCCCGGCCAGAATGTGCTTTCCTTCTACGAGAATACTTCTGATGGTTACTCTTTGCTAATTCCAACGTTCAGTTTTCTTAGGGTTAGTCTCCAGTGGTTGTATTTTTTCTTGAATATGGGACACATTTTCCTGTTTTTCATATAGTTTTGGTTTATATTTGAATAGTGTAAATAATAGTTGTGGAGACTCTGGATTCTCTTATCTTCTCAAAAGCACTGATTTTTTTAGGGGATGGGGATTGTCGTCATTTATATTTGTTTTAGCAGGTAATTATATTGACTGAATTCATAAACTCATGTGTGACGGGCAGCTACTGAAATATTTATTTAGTTCTTTGAGGCTTATTTGGTTGCTTGGAGTCTGTTCTGTGCCTGTGTAGTTCAGACTTGAATAGAGTTATGTGTGGACTGTGGCTACTGTCCTGGACTGACCGTTATCCTATGTTTCCTTTGCTCATCATCCTGAAGATACTGATCATCACTTATCTCCTGTGTTGATCCTGTGTTTTCTTCTTTGTTTCCTCCCTCATTTTGGTAGAGCACACCCTCTAGTACATTTAGAGAAAGGGTGAATAGGAAGTACTTATTCGTGATCTTGCTTTTTTGCTTTTCTGCCTTGCATGTCATTGATAGTTAAGTAGGTGTGTACTTGTAAATAGGAAATCTTTTTCCCTCCAGTTGTAAAGCACTATCCCATTGTATTCTAACTTCCAAGTATGGCTGCTGGAATTTCAAAGGCATTCTGATTCCTAATCCTTTACTGGTACTGTGTCTCTCTTACTAGATATTTGTAGTGGGATCTTTTCTTGTCCCCAGGTTGTGAAATTTTATAGTGATGAGCTTTTGTGGTGAGATCCTGTTTTTATCGACAGTGCTGGTCATTGATTTCTTTCTTTTTCTTTTCTTTCTTTCTTTTTTTTTTTAGACAGGGTCTCACTCTGTCCCCTGGGTAGAGTGGGTAGAGTAGAGTGCCTTGGCATCAGCCTAGCTCACAGCAACCTCAAACTCCTTGGCTTATGTGATCCTCTTGCCTCAGCCTCCGGAGTAGCTGGGATTACAGGCACATACCATGATGCCCAGCTAATTTTTCTATTTTTAATAGAGACGGAATCTTGCTCTTGTTCAGGCTAGTCTTGAACTCCTGAGCTCAAGCGATCCTCCCACCTCAGCCTCCCAGAGAGCTAGGATTACAGGCGTGAGCCACTGCGCCCAGCCTCCATTTTCTTCTCTTCAGCTGTTTATTATTTGGGTGTTGTACTTTCTGGACTGGGCCTCCAAATTCCTTTTATTTTCTCTTTTCTCTCCTATTTTCCATGTCTTAGTGTGCTTCCTTTATTTTTTTGTGAGATTCCTTTCTCTTCTAACCCTTCTGTAGATTTTCATTTCTACCATCATATATATATATGTGTGCATATATATATTTTTTTCATTCTTTCATTCCTGAGACCTCCAGCCTTTTAACAGTGTTGTCTTATTCCTTTTTCATGGGTGCATTTCCTTTTATGTCTCTGAGAATAATAATAGAATTTTTTAAAATTTTCTTCTCCCTGCATAGTGTCTATTTTTCCAAATCGTGTTTTTTTCTACCTGTTTTTATCACTTTCTTTCAGTAAGTGGCTTTTCCAGAGCTGTTCATATGTAAGGATGGAACTAAATACTGATTGAAAGCTCTGAGCCCATGGGTGGAGCTGGCTAACTTTAGGGTAATCTGATTGGGCTATTTTTGGAATTAGTCAGATTCCCCTGAGAACCATTTTTTGTTTTCTGTCTGGAAGGTGTAGGCCTGGATGCCAGCATCCTGGAAGTCACAAGGAAATGAGACCTGGGGGTGTCTGTATTTGGTGCCTTGTTCTGTATTCCTTCGGTTTCAGTGTGATACCTGTGCTCTCAAATTTGCCTGCTTCTCTCTGTCCAGAGGCTCTCTATTTTATCTTCTTTAGACAATAAAACTTGTAGTCTCCTTTCAGTTGAAGAGGGGCATTCTCCAGCCATGATAAGTGGTGACGGGATCTGAAGGTCCTTGACTACGCCTTACCAACCAACCCTTCTGTCTTTGAACTCGTCTTTACCCCGTTCTTCGAGAGACATCTGGTAACACAAATTCCTGAGTTTTGAAGGGTTCTGTGTTGGAAATCATATTGCTTTTCTGCTTTTTCCGTAGTCAACTTAGGAATCTCTGTGGTCAGTTACCACTTACGTATCTGCTTTCCAGCTTTGAAATTTCATTTCTGTAGATCTTTCCTGTTCTTTTTGTTCTTACAGGTTTATGTCTTAAGAAACTTTTCTTTACTGTGGTTTTAGTGGGTTTACAGGAGGGAGCAAAAGGAAATGTTTGTGTATAATCCTTGGTCTTTACCTGGAGGTTCTCTCTCCATCTCCAGTGTTCTTCAGGAATGATGGAGCCTGGAGAAAAACATGTTGTTCCAGAGAATGGCCATATCTTGTTCTGAAGGAGGATGGTGCCAGGAACTTGTTTACAAAGTCCAAGGTGAGAGTGACTTGAGGTGACTTGGCTCAGTTCCTTGTTCAGAGGTGGGGCTTCTGAAGGCAGATGAAGTTCCCTCTGTCACCTTGAAAGTGCTCCTGGACTTCCATTTCTGGCATTTATGGTGAACAGCTGAAAATCTTCATATAGAACACATAGAAATGCTGGGAAAAGAATAATAAACATTCTTTTAAAATGTGTATACATGTGCATGCAGAAGAAGTAAGGGAAAAGCAAGAAGGGGTTGGAAACTAGAGCTGTATGACTTCACTAGCTAAAACTGCTGATTCCCTGGGGACTTTGCCTAGCTCCCTAATTTAGAGATGTAGATTTAGTAGCAGTGTGTGGAATAGGAGACAAGATACAGAACTGAGATGAGGCCCTCACATGATAAGACTTCCATGGGGTTATACCTTCAGTGAAAACTTGCAGTAGAAGAAACATCCTTTTGCTGACAAAGAGACTACATAATTGAATTGTCTGGGACTAAGTTGGTGGGGGATAGGGGTGAGAGTAGTTTCCCCTGAGAATTTAAAACCATAGGCCTCTACTCATATGAGCTTGGAGTTAAGTTTATGCCATGCTGTTTGCTGAGAAACTCTAATTTGAGGTATTAAAGTGATGACAAATTGGTGGTATCCTGGGGAGTCTGACAGAAGCAAAAACTGTAACTTATCTTTGAAAGGTTGCCCCCTCAAATTTGGCCTCACAATATTCCCACAGAAAAGGCTCCACTGAACATAAACTCAATATCCAAAATTCCAAAACTCATGAGGAAACAGCCTGAGTAAAGTCATTAGAAATAATGTCAGAAACAGACTTTTAAGAAGTTAAATTATGGAATTATAAGATGGATTTGGAAGTATGACAGAGAAGAGAAGTATCAAAATTGACCAGGAAGGTTTTTTAAAAACAACTATTGAAAATGAAAAAATAGAATAATTAAATTTATAAATTAAGTAGAAGAGCTAAACAGCAGATTTGACACAGCTAAAGAGAGAATTAGTGAATTGAAAGTTAGACTTCGAAGAGTTATCTGTAATGGTCCTTGGACACAGAATTGGAAAACACAAAATTGAGGATTGAGAGACTAGACAGAATGAGAAGATCTAATATGCTTGTAATAGGAATTTCAGAATCATAGAATAGGGAGATACGATATTCAAATTGATAATAGCCAATAATTTGTCAGAATTGATAGAAGACATAAATCAGTAGACTCTAAAAGCATAGTGAACCCCAAGTAGTATATATTTAAATATATACCTGACACATACCTTGTAGTAAAACTGCAAAGAGAAGATCTAAGAAAGCAGCCAGAGGGAAAAGACAGAGTATCTACAAAGTTAAATTAATAGCAGACACTACAGAAACAATAGTGGAAGCCAGAAAATAGTGGAATAATATTTTCAAAATGTTGAGAGAAAATAACTCAGTCTAAAATTTTATGTTCATCTAAATTGTCATTCAGGAGGAAAGGCAAAATAACATTTTCAGAAAAGTAAACAAAGGCTCCTTTACCAAAAGATCTTCACTGAAGAAGGATGTTTTTTAGTAAGGACAGTGGTCCTTACTGAAATGAAATGTATAACTTCCAGACCAGAAGTAGCTAAAATACGAAATTTAAAAAGATAATCCAAATAGAGGTAGCAGTAGAGAGAAAAAAAATTTAAACATAGTCAGTAATCATAAATATAATAGGATTTATCTCTAATTCAAAGACAGTGTTAGCTTGAATTGGGTGGAAAATGAGATGGAAAGATAATTTTTTTTTAAAGTTGGAAAAGATAAATAGGGAAAATAGGAACCACAAGAAATGTCATATAGCTGTGTCAGCACCAGATAAAATAGACTTTTTGGTAAAGAGCATTACAAATGAAGAGGGTTACTGTATAGTAAGAAAAGTTTTATTACCAAGAATATATAAGAATTTCTGCAACTCAAAGGAAAAGCAACCCAGTAGAAAAATGGAAAGGGATATGACAGACGGTTCTCGGAAGGAGAGGTTAATAATCACAGAGAGATGGTCAGTTACACAAGTAATCATGGACATGCAGGTCAAAACTGTATGCCATTTCAAACTCGCCAGGTGAGCAGAAGTCAGGGTGGGTGAGGGTGTGGCTCAGTGGGGGCTGTAGTCTGTTGGAATGGAAACATAAATTGGTACATCCACTTTGGAGAACAGTTTGACAGTATTTAGTGAGTTGAAGATGCTCACACCCTCTCACCCGGCATATCCAGGCTGTGGGTGCATACCCTGGAGAAATGCTCACATATGAGCATAAGAAAATATGTAAAAAAGGATTCTTAATACCATTGCTTAGATCAATAAACACAAATAACCTCAAAGAGTCCAACAGGAGAGTGGATACTTAAGATAAGGTTATATAATGGACTGAAAATGGTTACACAGCACTGAAAATAAGTGCAGTTCAGAGCTGTGGGAGAGGCAGCATATAAAGAAAACATGCACTCTAGAGACTGGCTGCTTGGGTTTGAAACCTGGTTTTGCCACTTAATAAATGACTTGGGTAAGTTACTTAACCTCTTTCTTTGTGCCTCAGCTTTTATAAAATGAGAACCTGTACAGGGTTGTCATGAAGATTAAATAAGTTATTTGTAAAGTGCTTTGTATAGTGCCTGGGATGTAGTATGAACTGTGTAAGTGTTAAATGTGTATCAGTCTGGGTGGCTTACAGATACATAGATGAGGAAGAAAAAGCAAAACCTACGAGAGATTTTCTTTCGCTTCTAGAAACGAATACTTGAGTTATTCTCTTGTGTAAAAGAAATTCAGCCCAGGCGTGGTGGCTCACACCTGTAATCCTACACTCTGGGAGGCCGAGGCGGGAAGATTGCTTGAGCTCAGGAGTTTGAGACTAGCTTGAACAAGAGTGAGACCCCGTCTCTACTAAAAATAGAAAACTTAGCCAGGCGTGGCCGGAGACCTAGGCAGGAGGATCACTTCAGCCCAGGAGTTTGAGGTTGCAGTGAGCTGTAATGATGCCACTGCACTCTAGCCAGGGTGACAGAGCAAGACTGTCTCAAAAAAAAAAAAAGGAAAGAAATTCGTAGACAAAACGTATGTACATTATGGATTCTTTTCTCCCCATTGTATGTGCCACTCTGCGGTATTTGTGCACAAGTGTATGTGTGTCAATGTCTGTGCCTTTCTGTCTTAGCTCCAGCCTTCCCCTTTTATCTCCCTCCCTCTCTTCAGGTTGCCTCAGTGCCCACACCCTGACTGTCCTTAATCTGGTCCTGGAGGTGTGGTGGAGATGCTGCTGTGTGGAGCTTGCGGTGGGGCGGGGGGGAGGAATCATGAACTTGAATATACCACCGGATGCTAACCTTCAGGTCTCTTGGCTCTCTTTGGCTCTTCTGAAGGGACTTAGTAGGGCAGCAGATACTGAGCAAACTCAGGGCTGGCTTTTGAGGGGTGCTGTCTGTGGGAAGAGGCTTCCTTTGCTCTTTGGGCAGACCTGGAGGCTGGACACTGGAGGGAGAACACTGACTCACCTGGGTCGTCCTTACTTGGCTTCCTCTTGGGCATGGAGGTCTGGGAGGGTGTGCTTCGATGTGCTGGCAGTAGCAGACCCGAGGGAGATACAGTGGCGAGTTGCACCCTTTCTCATCACCTACATTGCCCATGTAGGTAGGACTGGGCACCTGTTTCCTGTAGGGAGTGACTGCCAAGGGGCCTCCATGAACCTTGAATGCCATGGCCCTGCTGACTGCTGGGGTCCATAGTTCCTCTAGGAGATGTTGGCTAGACTGGGGACACTGCAAGCCCAGAGCTCAGGGAACCCCAGGGGAAGGAAGGCATGGCCACTCCAACTCCAAACTATCCCCCCTCCTCCATCTCTCCTCACTCTTCCCTCTCCCTGCACTTTGAGCCCCTCACAGGCAGGACCCTGGTGGGATTGCCCCCTTTTCTTCCCAGGGCATAGTAGGGTATATCCAAGGCCCACTGGACTGAGGTGCTTCAGAAGAGGAAAGAACTTCCCAGTGCTTGTCCTTGAGCATTGAAACTGATCTGTGTAGGTTCTACTACCTGGATTGTTGGTTCAGAGTGGAGTCGGCACACTGTGTGTGTGTGTGCGTGTAGTATATATCTGGGAATGGGATTTTCTCTGCCCTGACTGGATGTAAGGTTTGAGGAGCGCTGGCGGCTCCTTTCTGACAGGGTGTGCCCCTTAGAGCATAGGGACTGCCTCTTGGTACACTTTCACTTGTATACCTGCTTCCTTTGGAGGCCAGCGGTTGAGTTGGCTGTGGCTCAGGTACACAGCAAGCCCCTTGTTCTGGTGTCTGGGGGGCATATTCTCCTCAGAGTTAAGAGGCAGCAAGCGCCCCCATCCTGGAAGCTTGGCTTCCTCTCCTGCCGGGTTGGGCGAGTGGGTTGTGGGTCGGGGGAGCCTCCTGTGCATGGTGCCCTGGCTCCCTGGGTATTTGGGTAGGGCCTTGTGGTTGGAATATTGCCAGAAGCTATAAATAGCTGAGTGTGTGAGAGCCAGGGAGGAGAGGGGGAGGGGAGCGGCCCCTGGGTCTCCAGCTGGCAGCAGAGCCTGGGTGTGGTGTGGGAAGGGCATGGAATGTCACACAGGGCTCTGAGTACAAATCTCTTGTAGGCCTGGTGTGACCCGATGGACTGGGGCCCTACAGGGGGCTTGTGTTATGAGGGATTATCTAGACAGCAGGGAGGGGTGTGGCTCTAGTATAATAGCTAATGTGCCAGGCATTGGTCTAACCACTCTTAAAGTGTATCAACTCATTTAATGCACTTTAACAACTACTCAAGAAGGTGGATACTGTTATGATCCCCTTTCACTGAGTAGTTAGGTCCTGTGCCCAGAGTCACACAGCTGCAAAATGTCAGAGTAGGATTTGAAATCTGGAGGGTTCAAGGCTGCAGTTTTGCAGGGTTGCCTGTAGGAGGATCTGGTCAGATGAGGGTCGGGTGACATCCTGACCTGGGTCCTATCTGGAGCCTTGAGATTTGCTGCTTGCTCCAGTCAGACCCCCCTGGAAGAAGCCTCCTATCACTGCAGGGACGTGCAGAAGGGGTGGAGTCTGAGCGAAGAATGGCCACTCCTGTGGTGAGGACATCTCCTGCCTGATAGCCAGTCAGTGTCCTTCTCCCTGGGGTGTACTCTGGGAAATCAAGCTCTTTGCTCATGAAGGCCACTGATGGGCGTGGAGAGGAGGCTGAGGAAGTCCTTGGGCTGTGCTCGAATTTAGGCATTTTGCCCTCCCGCATGGTCTGGACAAGGTTCCTTCTCCTTGCAGCTCTAGCCAGCCTTTCAGGCTGCTGCTGGGCTGGCTGGCTAGCTGTGCTTCTATGGGATTGACTCTGACCCCTCCTTCCTGCGATGGGAATAGTTATAGGGGGAGACTGGCCAGGGGTGGTGCCAGGTCACTGGCCCACAGTGGGCTCAAGAAGCACGGAGATCACGGGTGGAAGCTTGGTGCTGATTTCTTCTTGTGGGGTTCTGGCAACGCCACCGCCTCCTTCCATTGTGGGCGTCCTGTAAAGGGGTGATGCAGGGCTCTCCCAGACAAAACCTCCTTTGGCATCTCCATACTCTTTCTGATCACAGAGCTGTGGGGTTCATGGGGACATTCGGGGCAGATTTGGAGCTGGGACTGGGGGTTGTTTTTTAGGGGATGGTGAGGAAGATGGATTTGGCGAAGGTTTGAGGCATGTTTAGAGGAAAGGGAGTGGGCAGTTGGAGGCTGAAGTGTTTGTCCACCTGGATGGCCCTTCTGCAGGGGGTAAAAGGGGATTCAGGAGTAGATGGGGAGTGCCCAGGGTTGTAAGGAGCCCAGCCCAGCCGGGAGGATGATATATAATTGCAGCTGAGCCACCAGCTAGCCCTCCCGAGGCACATGTTCCCCTTGGAGACTCTGGGAGCCTTAGCCTGTACATGCAGGCCTGATTCCTTACCCTGTTCTCCATCCTCGCTGGGCACCAGGTGTGTTGTTGGGTGTGGAAGGGACACCGGAGTCTGGACATGGAGTTGTGGAAGGCCTACCTGCTGGTGACCCTAGGGGGCTGTGGTGAGCAGGGGTGGGCAGAGGAAGGAGCAGCAGGAAGCCACCCCCCTTTGTAGTTCTTCCAGGTGGTCCCTGAGGTCTGTATCACAGCCACCCAAGACAGACAGAAGTGGTTAAAGACACAGATTCTGCCCCTTTTCCCATTGAATAGGTCTGGATTGGGCCTGGAAATACGTATTTTTAATAAACACTGTTGGCTGCACCCCCTCCCCACCACATGTATAGTGATTCTGATGTGCACTGGGATTTTGAGAGCCCCTTCATTAAGTTCTGCTGCCTTGGGGACGTTGCCTCAGGCAGGGGGCTCAGGCATTATTGGTGCTCCTTTTTGTACATCTGGCCGTCAGTCTGGCTGGCTGTTCATCCATCCTTCTGTGGCATTAGATTTCCTGCCTTTTCTCTCTTGCTTGAGCCTAGGAGCAGCTGCAGTAGGAAAAGTGAGATGGGGGCTGATGCTGGCTGGCACACAGTAAGATAAGAGGTGCTGGATAGGTGGCCTGGGTCCCACATTGAGTGCAGAGGGATTGGTGACCCTCACTCACCACCCAGCCTCCCTCCCTGAGGATGGCCTGACACCCAGGACTGGGAGCAGGAGTTTGGGGTGACGGCGCCAGGAGCATGCTCAGTGGTTCTCTCTCTCGGGAGTACAGGTTCCGGGCGCGGGGAGGCTGAGACCCGGGAGTGCATCTACTACAATGCCAACTGGGAGCTGGAGCGTACCAACCAGAGCGGCCTGGAGCGCTGTGAGGGTGAGCAGGACAAGCGACTACACTGCTACGCCTCCTGGCGCAACAGCTCTGGCACCATCGAGCTCGTCAAGAAGGGCTGTTGGCTGGACGACTTCAACTGCTACGACAGGTACCCTGCAGCTCACCCCTCCTCCTCTTGGGCCCACCTGTGCTCACGCTGCCCACTGGGCCTTGCGGGTCTCAGGATGTTTGAATGGGAGTGAAATAGCAAGAAAGGGGCTCTTGAGGTGGTGCCTGGGCCCAAGCCCTTCTGCAATTCTGTTTGTCCTGCCTAAGCCTTGGGGAGGGGTCTCAGTGAGTGTTGACTCCTGGCTGTCCCTCCTCGGCATACTTCATGGGAGGTAGGTTCACTTCGTCCCTGGATGTTGCCTGTGTGGTGCTCTGTCTGCTGGGAAGGGTTTGGCTGGGTATCCCCTAGGCGAGGGGTATATGGAAAACTTTGTACGTCCAGGCAAGAGTGTGTGGCCACCGAGGAGAACCCTCAGGTGTACTTCTGCTGCTGTGAAGGCAACTTCTGCAACGAGCGCTTCACCCACTTGCCAGAGGCTGGGAGCCCAGAAGGTGAGGGAGCCTGGGGGAAGAGGGGCCGTGGCCTGGCAGACTGGGTCTCTCCTTAGCCTAGAGCTCTTGGCTCCTGTGTTGGGTGGGGAGTGGCTGTGGGGCCCTCTCTTCTGGCTCTGGTGGCATGGGAGTGGGCAGGCTGTGTGACACAGGGCTCTGTGTGTCCCCCAGTCACGTACGAGCCACCCCCGACAGCCCCCACCCTGCTCACGGTGCTGGCCTACTCGCTGCTGCCCATTGGGGGCCTCTCTCTCATCGTCCTGCTGGCCTTCTGGATGTACCGGCATCGCAAACCCCCATATGGCCATGTGGACATCCATGAGGTGAGACAGTGTTGCCTTGGGGCAGGGTAAGGGTAAAGGTGGGGAGGCCAAGACAGACCTTATTAATAAGCCTGTGTTCTCTCCCAGGACCCTGGGCCTCCACCCCCATCCCCTCTAGTGGGCCTGAAGCCACTGCAGCTGCTGGAGATCAAGGCTCGGGGCCGCTTTGGCTGTGTCTGGAAAGCCCAGCTCATGAACGACTTTGTGGCTGTCAAGATCTTCCCACTCCAGGTGAGTGTTTGAGGGCTCCAGGTCATCCACACCCCACTCCGGCTTTGAGCTAGAGCCTCTCCTGCCCTAGGGCAATCCAAGCCCACAAGGTGGTGAGAGAGAAGTAAGCCTCTTTGGGAGTGGCTACTCATGTTGCACTTGGCCGTGGATTTCATTCAACAGTGAAATTTTATCATTTTGCTAGGGTAGGGCTCTGTAAAACCTGATTAACTCTGGTTTCCAGGGTTTTGTGTTCGACATTAGATATCAAATTCTGCTCAGAGGTCCTGGACACCAGGCCACCCAAAGCAATTGCCCAGGACACTTAGCAAAGCTGGGCCTAGCTCTGCCTCTTATTTGTTAGGTGATACTGGGCCACGCACTCCCCATCTCTGGACATCATTGGCCCTGTTTGTAAATTAAGGTGCTGGCCTTAAGTGATCTCAGAGATCACTGTTGCCTGATGCCCCAGGGCCTGGCTCAGTCCCAGTCTTTTCCAGGGCCCCTTCCAGATGCTGAGGCTGGGGTGGGGAATGAGGTGAGGGTGGCCATTCTCCTGTAGAGCAGTGTAGCTGCAGCAGGGCTGAGCTGCTGCTCCACCTCAGGACAAGCAGTCATGGCAGAGTGAACGGGAGATCTTCAGCACACCTGGCATGAAGCATGAGAACCTGCTACAGTTCATCGCCGCTGAGAAGCGAGGCTCCAACCTTGAAGTGGAGCTATGGCTTATCACAGCCTTCCATGACAAGGTGAGCCAGAGTCCTCAGAATGACTCCAGGAGGAGGGGGAATGGTGTCCTTGGTGGCCTTCCATAATAAGGGGACCCCTGCCCTGTGGTGGTATCCTCAATGAGGTGACACCTGCCATAGGTGTGGATATAGGTGCACTTACGATAAGAACCTCTAACTCTGGGATAAATTCTTATGATAAGAGTAGTGACTCCATGGTTACCACCCTCTGACCCTATACCCCTTCCTGACCTCATCTATCGATTATAGTCTCCCAGGAGAGGAGCCACTAGCCCACTGAGACATCCCTCCCTGGGGCTGAGGACTGGGTCCTGTGCTATACCCACAGCCTGTGCCCAAGTTCCGTGCTACCTTCTTTTAGGGCTCCCTCACAGATTACCTCAAGGGGAACATCATCACGTGGAACGAACTGTGTCATGTGGCAGAGACGATGTCACGAGGCCTCTCATACCTGCATGAGGATGTGCCCTGGTGCCGTGGCGAGGGCCACAAGCCGTCTATTGCCCACAGGTAACTGGGTTAGCAGGTGCCTTCCCTGCACTTGGCCTGAAGCTGCAGAGAGGGTTGGTGGGTGAGAGCAGAGTCTGTGGATGTCTCAACTTCCTAAACACCGAACATGCTTAGTCCTTCTGCAGTGTGTAAGAGGCCTCTGGGCACAAACGCTGGCTTTTCACCTGTGTCCTGGGAATGGCATGGCCGCCCCAGCTGGTTTTCTGATGCCCTCTAATGGTCACATGAAGTGCCAACTCCATTAATTTAGTTGGAGAGATGGCTCAGCAGTTCTCAAACTTTTTGGTCAGGACTCCTTGTACTCTTGAAACAACTTTTGTATATGTGGCTTATGTCTGTTGATATTTGCTATATTAAAGCACACGTACACATCCTGTTAGCTGACACAGTGATTATATTACATGTCATTTAGCCTCTGGAAAACTCCTCTATACTCAGGAAAGAATGAGCAAAAAAGCAAATAATGGATTATTATGAAAGTAATTTTGACCTTGCAGATCCCTTTGAAACAGTGTCAGGGACCTTCTGGGGTCCTTGAACCACATTTTATAAGACATGGCATAAAGTTACCACTATTGTGCTTGCTTAGTGGGAGGCATTGCTCTAAACACTTGAGAAATACCAATTCATTTAACACCAATTACTGCCCTGGGAGATAGGTACTGTTTTTCATAGCCCTGTTTTACAGATGGAGAAGCACTAGTACAGAGAAGTTGAGTAACTTAGACAAGGTCTCATAGCTAGTTTAGTCTGGTTCTGTGACTATGTGGGAGGGGAATGAACCTCAAATTCCAGGGTTCAAAGCTGAAAGGCCCCAGTAGTAATAACAGTAATGACATAGAAGATTAACTATATGAAATTGCCATTTTGTAGACCAAAAGGTCGAATGTTGACTCTTCTGTATAGTTCAACTTAATAGCAGCACCTAGTAAGTGTGTGCTAGGTATGGCCCTAAACATAAGCACTTACTACTCACTCTGTTGAATCCTCACAGCAAGGCTGAGACAGGTACTGGGGAAATTGAGGACCAAGAGTAGCTTTCTTAGCAAGAGTTGGAGCTGAATGTATACATCAGCACCCTGTTCTTCCCTGCCTTCATGGTGAGCTCGAGCGCCTCAGGGGCCTCTGTGGGATTCTAGACAAGCTAACACTAAATTCCTGTTCTCATTCACATTCCAAATATTGTAAATTCTTCCCAGAAAAAACTCACATCCTATACTGGTGATCCTGTCCTCAACACCTCTGAGAATGTATGGGCTGGCTTTGATACTGTGGGGACTGGGACAGGGTCTGCTCAGCCATTGGGGTAGGTGTTGCTTTGCCAACCCTGGTGGAAGCCTTTGAAGTGTAGTAAGGGGTTCCCACACCTGTTGTGGGCTGCTGAAGCTACCTGCCTGTGCAGCTTCACCTCTGCAGTCTGGTTCAGAGCCTGAACCCTAGGTAGAGTGGGATGGCCTGGTCTGCAGGTTGTAGGGCAGACTCTAGTATCTTGGGAACAAGGGTGGTAGTTGGATCATAATGTTCAGGAGCAGGTTAGGTTGGACCACGATATTCAGCTTCATCTCAGCCCACTTGTTTCCATAGGGACTTCAAAAGCAAGAATGTATTACTGAAGAGCGACCTCACGGCTGTGCTGGCTGACTTTGGCCTGGCCGTTCGGTTTGAGCCAGGGAAACCTCCAGGGGACACCCATGGGCAGGTAACAAGCCTCATGGAGGGTGGAGAAGAGAGGGGCTAGCCCAGGGTAGACTCTCTGCCCTTCTGGTACTCAGCTGGTGAGGTGTGGTGAGGGTCACTGGGTGAGTTCAGAGCTGTCCGAGAACTCAGAGAACAATGCTGTTGTTTTACTACTGGGGAAACCAAGGCTTGGAGGGCAGAGTAGCTTTCCCAGGTCAGTCAGCTTAAAAACGTAGAGATCCCCCATTGGAGTTTTGGCCTCTCGTCCTTGTAGTCTCAGTCTTTCTCTTTTTCTCTTTCAGTTGTGTTAGTAATTATTAAACAAGATAAAATAGAAGTGTAGTAAGATTCCAAACCAAGAACTTATAAAAAGTGACTAAAAATTAGCAAATCATCCTAAAATAATCACTGTTAATATTTTTAAATGTTCTGCTTCTCCCTTTGTCTTTGGTCTGAATCTCAGTAAAATAAACTTAATCTGTGTAGCGCCTTGTGGTATTGCTATAGTAATTTGGTAACAGTTCCATTTTAGATTACCGTTATTTGGAGTGTGTGATGTTTTATAATTATCATCAAAGTATAATGCATGGTGTGACCTCTCATAACTCTGTAATGAATGTGGTCATTCCAGGCTCGCCATCGTTGGTATCCTGCTCTGAATTGCCCCCATCTGTTGTGCACAGGCTGTAGCTTCTATGTCCCACCTGGTGTGTATTTGTGCATGGTCAGTCACTGTAAACCTGCCTTCCTCTCTCACACAGGTGGGCACGAGACGGTACATGGCCCCTGAGGTGCTCGAGGGAGCCATCAACTTCCAGAGAGATGCCTTCCTGCGCATTGATATGTATGCCATGGGGCTGGTGCTGTGGGAGCTCGTGTCTCGCTGCAAGGCTGCAGATGGTGAGGGGGCTGGCAGCCCTGGGCATCCTAGGTGGGGGTTAGGGAGCAGCAGGACCTGGAGATGATCATGCCAGGCTCTCCCTCACCCCTAGGACCTGTGGATGAGTACATGCTGCCTTTTGAGGAAGAGATTGGTCAGCACCCTTCTCTGGAGGAGCTGCAGGAGGTGGTTGTGCACAAGAAGATGAGGCCCACCATTAAGGATCACTGGCTGAAGCATCCGGTGAGGGGCCTGGGTGCAGGTGACTCTGCAGGGGAGTGGAGAAGGGAATCCTCCACATGTGGCAGGAACCTGAGATCGAGGGGGAATGGGACAAAGAGAAAGTCTGCCACCTTCTGCTGGACTATACAGAGGTGTCCCAGGGGCTGTGGGGAGTAAGAGAGGAACCACTACATTTTGTGCCCTTGTACGATTTGGGGTCTGCATGAGATTGTGTTTGACTATTACTGCTCTAAGGCAAGCAGCTGTGTCTGCCCTAGGAAGAGCCTGGGTTCCCCCCGCCCCATGTATGTTGAGGTTCACTGAACCTTTCCTGAGGCTGTGGAGGGAGGTCAGTAGGCTCACAATGGTGACCGCTAGGAAGGAAGGCATCCTGATTTCTGAAGTTTTTCCCCAGGGCCCTGCTAGTAAAACTGCCCCTGTGGTTGGGGCTGGTGGGCTCTGCCTGATCCTTGGAATATCATCAAGTTTTCTGTCCCCCAAGCTTGTCCTCACTGAGGGTCCTAACAAAGGTGTCTTCCCCTCTCCCCAACACTGCTCAGGGCCTGGCCCAGCTCTGTGTGACCATCGAGGAGTGCTGGGACCATGATGCTGAGGCTCGCCTGTCGGCGGGCTGTGTGGAGGAGCGGGTGTCCCTGATCCGGAGGTCGGTCAACGGCACTACCTCGGACTGTCTTGTCTCCCTGGTGACCTCTGTCACCAATGTGGACCTGCCCCCTAAAGAGTCAAGCATCTAAGCCCAGGACATGAGTGTCTCTCCGGACTCAGTGGATCTGGAGAAAAAAGGAAAAAAAGGTTGGGTTTTGTTTTGGAAATCCCATAAAACCAACAAACACATAAAATGCAGCTGCTATTTTACCTTGACTTTTTATTATTATTATAATTATTATAATTATTATTATTAATATTATTTTTTGGATTGGATCAGTTTTTACCAGCATATTGCTCTACTGTATCGCAAGCAGCGGACACGTCAGCAGGCGTTGAGGTGCTGAGCTGTGATTGCAGAACCAGCGCCGTGCTGAAGAGCCTCAGCCACCTCCTGTCCTTTGGGATTCATTTTTCCCGCTTCTCTTTGTTTGTCGTCTCAGAATCTGTGACACAAAGCAACCCATCTCCTGTCTTAGGAAACCTAATGCTGCAAACTCTACCTAGAGGAACCTTTGAAGACTGTTACATAAGAACATACCTTCCTCAAAAGAGGAGTTTCCTCTCCCCTCTGCCCTCCTCCCCCCTCCCCCACTTTCTTTTGTTTTAGTGAGCTTAAGAAACAGCAGATGCGTCTTTCACGGATCTAACGGGTGTTGTCCTGACCGAGAAAAAACTGATATGAGGATGGTTTGGACTGGAGTTGGAAAGAGAGGACGGTGCTGGGGGTAGGGTTTGGAACAGAGCTACACTGGACTCGGGCACATCCGGAGCAACATCCTTTGTTATGGAGGCTACTTCTCAGGTAACCAGGAATCGAGGGGAAGGACTTTGTGGAGGCCGAGCATTAACTGCAAGCGCGGGGTTTGGAGAAAGTCTGAGAGCAGGGGCAGCCCTGACCCACCTTCTGGCCTGACCCATTTCATTCCACGGACTTGGGCTTGGGCGTGGGCATAGGATGAAATGTGTTTTTTGCCCTAATTTTAAGAGTAGGCTAGGGTAGAAACAGTTTAGTGAAGGCATTCTTTGTAAGACACAATGCTGTAAATGTCCTTAATGGAGGGAAAGCTGAAATACTGTCTCCTGTTGGAGAAGTTCAGGGAAATGCCCACAGGGAGCGCCCTGCACAGATGGGACAAGAGGATTTCCTGGTAGGGCCCACCAAGGCCTGCCTTGCTGGGAACCTTGAGAGTCCTGCAGCTCTGGCTCTGCCCCTTGTGGTGACATTACTAACCCCTTTCTGTGGCTCGTGGACACGACTTTCTTTCTCCAGACCCCTTAAAGTGGTGCATATTCTAAAAAACTGCTTTTCTATTATGCCATTAACCTTGCTCCAGTCAGTGAATGTCCCTAATGCTGCTGTTTCAGCATTTGAATTTTTTTAACTTATAAAACATGCTAAATTTTTTTTTCAAACAAAACACACATGTCCACACATACACATGCTTTGCTATGTGGCTTCCAAGGTTTAAATTTTGAAAAGTAAAAGAATTAAAACTTCATGACCACAGATCACCTCAAACCAGAAATACCTCAGAATTTTCTACTTGTATAAGTTTTATTATATATTTTGTTAGTTGTGTTGTCTTGTAGTAACTATATTTTAATGTAAGTTGGCTTTTATGACAAGGAAATTTAAAAGAAATAGAGAAAAAGAAAAAAAGTTTGCATCTTCTAGGGAGTGTGCTACTATTTTTGTTTGATAACACCCCCTTGTAAATAATTGTCATCAACTGTAGGTTGGCTGTTTCGGCCGAGTCTGGGCATTCATCACTCTTGTTTGTGAAGGCATTTCCTTTTAGTTTCTTTAGATAATTTTATTTTAAAACAATACATCTCTTAATCTTGAGGGTAGGCAAGTTGGTGGGTGATGGGGAGAGGTTGACTTGGGGAAGAACTGAAGAGGGTAGCCTTCTCTTGGGTTTTTTGGAGTTTCAGATATTTCCAGTAATTTGATGGGTCGGTGTTCAGAATGACAAGTAACCCCACTTTAACTTGGTAAAACTGTGGCCCTTAGACCCACACGAGGAATTTTACTTTGAGATTTAATTTCTTCAGCAAATGAGCAGCAGTGTTGGAAGCGATCCGTGGTGCCTTTGTGAATCCGCACGGTGGCTCGGGGCAGTCTGCTGGAGCAGGTTGTCTGGGCGTGAAGGGGTCTCGCCCTGGCCAGTCTTGGAGTCTGTCGTGTAAGAGGGCACTGCCTATGCCTCAGGCATCTGTTCCCTCCTCAGCATGCTGCGGACAGCATCTGGGGCCTACTGTTTGGGCTGTCCTTTTCTCTGGGTGTTTGGGCACAGGATGCTGTGGGAGGATAAGTTTGCTTCCCTCTCAGAGCTCAGTTTTTGCTTCATGGGTCAAAATGTGGGCTGGCCAAGTGGTTACAAGGATAGGTATTTTTGTTTTGGTAAGCTATATTGTCTTTTTTCTTTCTTTCTTTATCTGATTTTGTGCTGTGGTATTTTTCTTCCCTTGGAATAATTTTTAACAGCAAAACAGGCCTTACAGCAGTTGCTTTCCTTTTCCATTCATTTTTTTAAGAAGCTTTAAAATATTTATTGAAAAGTGCCATATCTAATTTCTTTAGCTTTCTCCTCAGGCAGTGCAGGCATCTCTACTTCTCACCCTCAGAAGAAACAAACCACTAACAAATGTAGCAAATTTACTGCAGGAATAATCAGATCACTGGTCCTATCTAGTGCTGAACACTTAACCCCAGCTTTTCTGGGTAGTTTTTCTTTTGTGTGCTGGCTTGATTCTTGAGAGAAGTTTTGGCCAGGCCCAGAGAGGGTTGAGCTGTGGCTCTGTTTTGGGACTTTCAGTCAGGACACAATACAGACTGGGTAGGCCTGTGTGTCTTTTCTCTGTGGCCTCCCTCTTGGCCAACTCTGCACCCAGCTGCTATAACATCCCTATGGGGTCTTGCCGTCAGAACGAAGTATCAGGAGATGGTACCTGTTTGCTGTGGCCAGGAAGGGAGAGTTGGGGCAGGGGTGGGGGTGTGTGCCAGTTCTTCAGGCTCCAGGCCTCCTTTCCCTTTGTGCTGTGGTGTAAAATGCACCCATCAGTAGAACACTGGTTGCTGATGGCTAGAAGGTGGTTGGTGATTTACTTTTGGGGCATGTTTCTGGGAGGCTGGGTGGGCCTTTTGCCCCAGATAAAGTATTCGTTTGCTGTCATGCGCTCTTTGAGGAGTGAGCCACTTAGAGCCCTGGTTTGCATTTATTGGCTCATGGAGCCTCTGCCTGTGCTCTTCTCCACAGGGACTTCATGCGACATCCTCTTCTGGAGAGCTCAGATAATTGCTACCTTTTTTTTTGGACCCCAAACTATCGAATTCTGGCCTGGCATCATTTTTCCTACCCATGGGAGGGGCTGTCCCATCCAGGGTGGGTGGGGGTCAAGTCGAGGGAGAGAAATAGCCAAGGATCCTTTCTGCTTCCTTCCTGGTGGGCTGTCATCCAAGCAGATTCCTGGCCGTAGGAATGGGCCTTGGGGAAGAATGTTTGAAAACATCCATGATAACTGTGGGACGTCATCCCTAGCTAGAGAAATCCAGGAATGAACAGGAGAAGGAGGAAGCAAGTGACGCCAGAGGCCATTATGTGACAATGTCCCGCAGAGAGCTCTCAATGATGGGGCATCAGGGAAGGCTGTGGACGTAAGAGTCCAGCACATCCTGGCCTGGCATGAGCTGGGTTTTCTCCTGGGACCATTGATCTCTAGCAGGAGTCCTTCTTTGAATGAATCACTTAAGAGCAGGGGCTACAGATGGGCTATTCTTGGGAGAAAGTGACACTGGCTGTGAGGGAAAATGGTGAGCATCATCAGTCTTTGTTGTCCAACATGGCCTTCGTGTCCTGTCAGCTCTGGATAGGGACCCAGGGGGATCAGTCCTGCCTGGGGAGGGCTTAACCACATACACCAGCTGATTCTGACTCTGCATTCATCCTGTCTGGACTTGGAGGTGTTTGTATAGAACAAGAAGGACTTTGTCCAGCCTTGAACATCTTCAGGAGGCTGGAGCCTCTTTCTCACATATTTTCAGCAAAGGCAAGGTTTTCTCATCTACAGGCCACCAGGATAGTTCTCCCATTGCACCAAGGGGCCAGGCCAACCTTCTTGACGTGGCTTGATGCTTTAAAAAGCAAAGCACTTGATCCTGCAGTTCTGCTCTGTTGCCTCTCCAGCTGGCCACATTCTTGTTCCCTCTGTCCTTCTACTCTTCCATGGGTACCTGGGCTATGTGTGGGGCTTTTCCTTGGTGGCAAGCCCAATTGTGTATTGAATGTCCTCCATGTGCTGTGTGTGGTGATGAGCCCAACTGTGTATTGGATATCCTCCATTGCTGTGTGTGGCTCCAAAAGCCTGTCACATGGTCCTTGCACTCTGAGCCATGAGGATGGCAGGACTTGATGGCCCTTCTTGCAAATAGAATTTTGCCTTTTTCAGTATGCAGTATAAAGTTCCCAGCACCTATTACTAATACAAAGATTTGCTGATTTTTAAAAATAATACAGTAAGCGTAGGTATGTAAGTTTTTAGAATTGGTACTAGAAGTTGAACAGTCAGTCATTATTCTCAATAGCTTGACTCACTAGAAAAGTATCTAAATTGGAAAACAGTTTCTAGGAGTTAACCCAGTTTGGTCTTCAGTCTCAGTTATTTCAGCCTGTTGGGCTTTTCATGGCACACCTTTGGAGAGATGGCCAGGTCTGGTTCAGATTTCAGGAGCATCAGACCACACCTTTTTAAGAAGCTCAGTGAATCTGTTCATCTACTTCCCATCCTGGGGGAGCAGCTAGAAAGGGAAGAGGGCAGGGTGGCTTTTTCTCCTTGTCACTTGGGTAACATGAATTCACTGGCTGTTTGCAAAAGCTAAAACTAATAAAATATTTAGCAGCTCATATGTTCAACCTAGTAATGATGGTTTAAGTCTCAATTGACAGTAATGTTTTAGATAAACAGGCCCAGTAATTCAGTTGATGAACTGTATATCTTCTCAGTCTAGATTTGTAAATGTTTAATGAATTCAGGGTTATACACGTAGTTGTGAGATTCCGGGTAGTTGATTTGTAACCAGCAATCTACCTATGAATGTATCCCAAACCTTTAGAAGGCTTGGAAAACCTTTTTGATGTAATGATTTAATTTTGTAGGAAAAGGAAATTGAAGTTTAAAACACTCCCTTGCAAATCAGTTGACTCAAGAACTTTTTTTAAATAGTGGGTTCAAAAGGCCCATCAACAAATAAAAGTCCAAATTATCTAGTGGAATATTTTGAATGTTGCTGTTTTATGCTCATTTGTGGTCCATTATAAACTTCGATTTGGATAAGAATTTGAATTTGAAGAATTTACCATTATTTAAATTTTCACTGAGTTTTTACATTTTCCTGACAGTATCTTTCAGGTATGAATGAAGCGAGACTTTTTGCTTATTGTACTTCATGTAACCCTATAGTGCCAAAACCAGTGATACTATATTTGCTCCTATGGCAGCTCATAGAGATAAACAGAGTGGTTTTTCCTCAAGAATTAAAATGCATATTCTCTAAATGCCAGTTTGTGGATGGGCCCCACATTGCAGTGTCTTTGGATTGTCTGGGACCTAGGCAGTTCTGAGAACTACTGTAAATCAACCACAGGACACTAAAGTAATACACCCCTGACTGTATGTGTATACTGAATAGATTATACAAACGTGTGGGCTATTTTGGACATCTGGAGAAAAATGTTAACATTTACTTGCAGAGTTTACGTTTTTGAGCTCACAGTTATGGCAAATATTACCCATGAGTTAGTTTTTCAGGCAGGTGAGGATGGATTTTTTTGCTAATGGGTGAATTCTGTCTTGAGTCCTGGATTCTGCTGTTGTTGGCTGTGGGCCCATTCCCATACTGTCCGAATCATGTTTGCATTGGAATGTTGTTAGCATTGTAAATAAAAGGGTAGGTTGTATAATAAATAACAGGACACTTGAATCTTTACTTTAAAAAATCTATAGCTCTACATATATATTTAGTTATATCACCTGAAAAATTTCTTCTACATGGTACAGAGATTGTTTTATACCACAGATTATTTTTATAAAGTTAGTGAGTTTGAATGATTCTGAAATCAAAGCTAGTGAGCTTTACCTTTCAAGATAAATGTACACTGGAGCATGAGTGGTGTGAAACTTTTACTTAGCGCTCGTATGGATTTTTGTGATACACTGGCAGACTGCTGTCAACTCATGGGTCTTTGGCCAAAACTCCACTTGTGGCCATTTAGGACAGTGATGGTTCAGCTTTGCTCTTTGTGGATCAGGAGGAGAGGCGCTGCGAGAGGAGAGAGGCACCTGCAGTGTGTTTTACATTTGTTCTTCCTCCTGAAATTTCTGTTGAACAAAGGGTTCTGAGGTAAAAAATTAGTTTGTTAGCTACTACTATAGGATGTATAGGCTGTGTGAGGCTGTTTGGGGGAACAGAAATTGTATAGGGGTGCAGATTGGGGTGGGGTGGGATGCAAATAAGATTCAGGCTATAAAAACTTTGGGGATTTGGTGGTTTGAATAATCCACCAAACCGAATTATCTAGGACCAAATTATCCAGTTTTGGGGACAGAATTATCCAGTTGAGTAATTGTTTAGAAATGGGGAGAGGGTGGCATGTGGACATAGTGATCGAATGAAATGGACAGCTGCCAGGCACATTTTGTCCTCTCTGGTCAGGACTGTTTTGGAGACCAGAGTGGTTGGGTTGGCTCACTGCTTTCATCTGTTAAGTCAGCCAGGAGTGCACTGAAGAAGCTCAGAACTCCAGTAACAGCAGGGCATCTTTCAGATATCTCCAGAGGTATTCCTGCTTTTCTTACAGAGTTCAGCATCACTGCCATAATACAGAAAGCAATCTTCATTTTAGCCTCTTTATTTTCCAGCAGAGAGTGGATGGTTATTTGGGTGGGATTTTTGGTGGGGATGTAGGAGAAGTGAATAATTAAGCTATTCCTGGTATTCGTAGTGGCCAGTTCTGAGGCCCAGCTAAAGTCCTGTCCCCCAGACTTGCCTGCTGGCTTCAGGCTGCTGCCTCCAGAGACAGAGGTGCACTGGATGGGATAGTGTTGTCAAGGGAATCCCTACTGTGTCATTTTGAACCAGCTGTGCTTTTTATTCATCTTGTTCAGAGTATAGTTTTACACCTTACTCCTTTTATACTTGGAATAAATTTAGTTCCAGCAGACCTAGTAGCACTCCAGGAATCATCCCCATCACTCCTTTCTCTGTTCCCTGTGAAAGAACATTTCTAAGTTCTCCAGCCACGGGTCTTGGAATGTAATTCTGTTGTGCCTTTGTTTTTGTCACCTTCCTGCCCCAAAAAGCAACTGCTGTAAGCTCTTTTCTACTTGTCTTTTCTAGCTCCCAACCCTCTACCTTTTTCCTTTTTCCCAGCTCTAATTTCTGGATGCACTTCTGTGATCCAGATATTTTAAGAACCAGTTACCTCAGACCTCATGTTGAACAGTGTCACCATCTGGGTCCTCTTGATACTGCAGACTTTTAACATACACACGCAGGAACCCTGCTGAGTATGGGCACTTAACTTGTTTTAAAGCAAAACTCTTCCCAAGGACTGAAAATGGAGCTTCTGGCAAGCTCTTCACGGCACTGTGGTGGGATGGGTCTAGAGTGTCATCTGAATGGTGCTTCCTGTGTTCCTCTTTGAATTCTGCCATTTTCAGTATTCTCATGTGTCTGAATAGGCAACGTGATTTAATTGGCTGGTCTTGCACGCAAATTAGTTCCAAAGATGAACTCTTTGTAACTTATTTCCAGTCACTAAAGCTCAAATGTAGAACATTCCTTTAAATGGCAGGATAAAAACCCCACCATCCCCCACAGTGCATTTTGGGAAGATGTCTGTAGCATATGTTGCTGTGAAATTAGGCCTTGCGGGATATGGCTGTTTGTCATTTTGATGTATTTTAAATAAATATATATATATTTTTTAAAGAGTCTTTTTTACCAGTTCAAAAAGTTTAATTAACCAGCAGTCACCACATCTGAATTTTTGTCTCTGGAGCATAGATGGCAGACCAAGATTGAAAGTGGTAACTCAGGCACATGAGCATGGGCTGCCTGCCCGGACCCTCCTGCTGTCCTGCTGACCATGGGACACCAAGTTCAGTGTGTTACCAGCAGGGGTCCCGACTCAGCCCTCTGGTTTCTGCCCCGTTCAGCGGACTGTTGACTTGAGTCCCTGCAAGTGCTTTAGCCCGAGTGGGGTTTTCTCAGAGCACTGCCACAAGATAAGTGTGTGTTTAGCCAAATAATTTCTCCATTAGGGAAAAATGCAATCATCCAAATTTTACCAACAGTGATAAGAGATGAGAGTAAGGAAGATTAGGCAACATCTGAGTTTTAATTTGAAAAGTGTCCATGCATTGTGAAAGGCCGTCTGGGAGCAAGTGATCATTAGAGATTCTTTAGAAGACCTGATCTGAAAATGTTAGGATCGCCAGTGAGGGAAGGAATTGTTAAAATGCCAGCGGCTTTTGTTTCTCATTTTTTTCTAGAATTCTGTAGAAATGCAAAGAAAATTGAGTGGTACTTGAGAATTGAGGGGAGAGAGTTACCACAGATTAGAAACATATTTTTAGATTTCAGTTCCATACCACAAATCCACACAACGCCATTTTTCAACTGTACAGAAGAATCTGCTTGTGAATTTGACATGATCTTAATGATAGCATCAAAGGCCAAATTTTTCACCTGTTATTATTTTTCCACATTTGTCCTTGAATCTGAAAAACTTTATACAGTACTGTAAATTTAACTTAACATCGAGTTTGATGTCAATTCTTGTGAAAAGAGCTTTCTGCATGTAATAGACATACAGTTAAAGAACACAGCAGAGTACAAAATTTGCAGGAACAGTTTTGGAACCAACAGAAAATGTCACCTTTCATTTGCCATCTTATGTATCAGTTTTACCAGCTACTTCTAATTTGTACATTATTTGTAAGGAAAAGAAGGAAAACCCTAAGACTTGTCTAACTTAGTGGAGAATGTGTGTTTTGGGCTTAGGATGGATAGCTAAGACTTATTGAGCTGTGTTATCTAATTTGTATATACAAATTGTAATTAAAAGTTTGGATTCACCTGTTTCTCACGGTTTAAAACTACAAGTAATTGAAAACTCTGGAAATGTGACTAGTATATGATTTAAGGCTGTAGAAGCGAGGAAGCTCTTTCAAGTGCTAAAACTAAAGACTTCTAGTTTTTGGCTCAAATTCAGTAAGTACTGTTTGTATACCAGGATATGTGAGATGTAAATGTGGTAGGTCACTTTTCACCCTTGTAGCTATAAAATAAAAATTTTGTAGAACTGAAATAGCTTGTACTACTGAATTAACAAAAGTTATACTAAAGTATCATGTTTTAAAAAATATATATATACAGAGTTAAGCTTGTTGCTGTTACCCTGTCTGGATTTGAAAAGTGTGCTGATTTATATATATATGTGTGTGTGCGTATATATGTATATATTACACACACACACACACACACACACATACA
Source organism: Avahi laniger (assembly GCA_963575035.1). Taxonomy (NCBI): domain Eukaryota; kingdom Metazoa; phylum Chordata; class Mammalia; order Primates; family Indriidae; genus Avahi; species Avahi laniger. The sequence continues at coordinate 8,840 of CAUYSK010092379.1, read as the reverse complement.
CACATACATCTAAAATGGCCTAAAGCAGACATCTGTGTAATTACAGTTGCAAAATGAAAACATTCTGGAAAGAACATTGTATCATAGTTCATTCATTTGCAGTGGATCTTTGTTCCTTTTTACTGTGGTAATTTTAGAAATGAGTGTCAGGTTTGAAATTAGATTGCTAAATTGGGGTTTTGCTGCTTGAACTCTGCACTGGGTCCTCAAATAAACCGATGTGAATGTAGTTTTTCCCCCTGTGTGAAGAAGCAGCCACACCCCAACAGAATAGGAGGAAAAATCTAGAAATATTTCAAGTTTTATCTTTTTGTATATGAAAATAAAATAATAATAAAAATTTTATTGTCTCTCTTAATCATACGGGCATATGGGCAGGGGATTGAAGTTTCTTTCCATGGGAATTAGAAATAAATAAAATGGCATTCCCCAGCTTGTAGCTGATTCAAGTCAGTTCCTGCTTGGTATACATGCAGTCGTTCGTGGCTGAGTGCCTAGCCTACCATGGTCCTGTCGGGCTGGAGCTAAGCCCAGCCTTCATGTCTGCTATCCAGAAGTCCAGGGCCTAGGTGGAGATGCTGTGGGTTGCTCCTGAGTGGACTGTTCTGGGATTTGGGGTAAGTTTCTGTAGGGCAGGGGTATATCTTCCAAATCCCCTCATCACACACACACCAGTCCTATACTTTGCAGTCAACCCTGAGCAATGTTTTTGAAAGTGGAGCAGAGAAGCCTTGAAAATAAGCTATATTCACAACTACTGCAGAATACTAGCTCTACCATTCCCAATCTTCACTAAGTATTCGGGTCATTCGCCAAGCTACTCAAAAATACAGTTACGGGGACCTACTCCTGATCAGAATCAGCAAACGAGGTCTCAGGCTTCGGAGTCCCTGCCTTAATCTCACTAGTAAAACATGGTTCCTCAACAATAAAATAGTGATGGTCTTTAATACCTAACAAAGAAAACAGGAAAGTCCCAGAAATCATCTTACTGCTTTTTATGGTAACAAATTTTTTGGGGGGCCTATGACTAGTATTAACCTAAGTAGAGAAACACCAGCTTTGAATCCTTCTAGTGGGGTTAATGCCTTTTAATTTACCCTTTATTATGAGGACTAAGCAACTTGCTTGAAATTCCTGGAGAAATGTTTTGATGAAAGGACCCTTTATTTAGGTACCCGTTGTCCAATATTTGGCTGTGTTTGCTCTTTCAGATTTATAAAGCCCACCTTTTATTAGTGAGTACCCCTAATGAAGAACACAGAGAAGGAAAGAGAGAAGGCTGATATTTTTGATAGAGAATCTTGGAGCTAAAAAAGCTGACAGTTTGGACCTTGGGGGCATCTGGTGAAACGTCTTTCACCAAAGAAATCTGACACAGAAGCTGGCTTATAAAAGCAGGTTTGTGTGAGTGAGCAAAGGGCTCAGGGGCCATTCAACTTGCCCTCCTGTCACTTCCCTTAAGTCTCAAGCACACCTATGGAAAACTAGAGTTCCCCTGATTACAGTTTAAAAACTACTGGTCCAATCCTTTCATTTTACAGGTGAGCAAACTGGCCCAGAGGGAGTTTCCCTGTCCCAAGCCAGGCAGCCCTTTTAATTCTTGATCTCTTGGGGCTAAGTGTGGAGTTCACAGTTGTTTGCAGGTAGAGGATCTGGATGAGGAAAAGTTATCTACCATTAATCTGTCTAGTATTTAGCACAATGTTCAGCATTTAGGAGGGCCTTGAGAAATACTTAACTGACTGTATGTATTTAGTACATTCTGGTGGAAGCTGCTGAAGTAGCCTTCAAGCCTGTAGATACCAGTTTTGTCTGGTTGCATTTACTAAAACTCTCAGTTGCAAGTGACAGAAACCATTGGACAAAAAGAGAGCTTCACAGGAAGGATCCTGGAGGAAATGGCCAGGCAAGCCTTGAGTAAGGCAGGACGTGCATGGGCTTCAGAAGGCTTAGGAGCTGGGGTCAGAGCATTGCAGGCTTTCTCCATCATGTCTCAGCATTTCTTTCATTGTTGCTCAGTGTAAGACCAGATGCATCTGCAACTTTGTCTACTTAGCAGGAAACAAGGCTGTAGACATTGCCAGAGTTTCATATGTCACAGCTCTGCCACTTGGATCAAGTACCAGATCCAAAACCCCTAGAAAAGACTGGTTGTTCTCAATCAGGGTCAGAGACCCAGGGGATTATACAACATGACTTCAAGAGATATTTTACTTGATGCTGTCAATGTCTCCACTTCTTCAGTTGGTTGTTAGAAATGGCCTCCTGCTGAGTGAATCATCACGGGGGTCAGTTGAAAGGTATTTCTACCATTTATCCAAGAAATGGGAAACTTGAAGTTTCTACAAAGAACTAAGTCCACATGGAATGCTGGAGATTGTGCTGCAAAATGAAGACTCATTTACTTGTGAGTAGTAATCTATCCTTCCTTTGTCAGGAGGCATTCAGTGATCAGGATTTTATAGTCTATCATGATAGCTGGAGGCCTTGGCACACTCCTGTAGCCCCAGCTACTCAGGAGGCTGAGGCAGAATTCCTTGAGCCTAGGAGTTGGAGACCAGCCCGGGTAACATAGCAAGACCCAGTCTCTTAAAAACAAAATTGCCAACATTAACATTTATAGAGCACTTAATGACATGCCCAGGTGCTTCCCTGAATGTTTTACATGTGTCATCTCCTTTAATCCTCATAAGAACCCCATGGTCTAAGTATTGGTAGTATACCCATTTAAAAGAGGAAATAGAAGCCTAGGAAGGTGAAGTAACGCTCCAAGGTGGAAAGCGGCCTGCAATCTGTCACATGGAGTACTGTCTTGGTAAGACATTCTATAGGAAGTACGAAGCTATTTTTAGAAATTATGATTTGTATACACTGACATTTTGAAACCAGGTGACATGAAGACATCCAATGTGGCACAGGTTTTTTTTTTTTTTTTTTGTGGCACAGGTTTTGAAATCAGACCTAAGTTGTAATCTCGGCCCTTAGTGTAACCATGTGCAAGTATTTAACTCACCTATTAAATAGGACTAAAGGCATTTTCTTCTCAGACTGTATCTGCACACCACTAAGCCCTCAACTCATCATACACCCCACTCATCACCCCGTCCAGTGGCCCAAGGATGGAGGGCAGGAAGTACGCCAGGGCCTCCAAGTTTGTCACCAGGGGGCGCGCGGGGTCTCGCATCTCCTGAGAGGCTCAGTACCAGGCAACTCCAGGTCGCGCATGCGTATCTTAGTCCCGCGGTTGCGATTGGCTTTCGGGCGTTAGACGCGGTGTGCGCATGCGTTATGGTCAAAGGCCGCTGTCTCAGTTAAGATGGCTACTAAAAGTCTTGCTTCCCGCCTCAAAGGTTCCCGGCGTTTTCTGAGTGGGTTTGTGGCCGGGGCTGTAGTGGGAGCCGCTGGAGCCGGGCTCACTGCTTTGCAGTTCTTCTGGAGTCAGAGTGCTGAGGCAGCGTTGGCCGTGAGGGAGCAGGACGGTAAGTCTGTGAGCCCATTCTCCCCTCCCTGGCCCAGGTTTTCGGGCCGGGACTCCTACCTGGGGCGTGAATCGCCATCCTTGATGCGCAGCTTTTACCGTTGGCGGGGCCCCGAGCCCAGCCTTTGGTTTCCTGTCTGTCCATTCTCCCGGCTCGGCCTCCCTTCCCTACCTGGCGTCTCGCCTGCCTCCCTCGTGTCCTTCCTTTCCCTAGGGATCTTCGTTTTCTCCACAGATACCTCCATCCCCGCGTTTCCTCCCAGATCATTCATCACGATATGTATGTTTTAATGTGTATCCGCCACTAAAATTGTCAGCTCCGTAAGAGTTGGGACTATGTATGTGTTGTTCTCCGTCATATAACCAGCACAGTACCTGGTGTGTAATTGGCATTCGGTAAGTGTGGATGAAGGAATAAATTAACACAGTTTTAGTAGATTAGTTAACTGCCCTTATTTTGTGGTTGTTCAGTTAAAGACTACCTGCTGTCCTTTCTTTGAAGAATATAAATCCTTGTGTTACCATGGGTACCTTCTGTTTGATTCCCCCCTCCAAAAAAAATGAACACATGCTCATTTCTTGCACTTTCCCCCGTCATGCTAATTTAACTTGATTCTTTTGATTTTTGGCATTTAACAAGACAGTTAGTCTGGTCGTTGAGGATTTGACAAGGCATCAAGACAGAGTTATCTTGAAACTGACTCCCTGTTAAGCCTGTGCTTAGTTTCTACGAATAGGAAAAACAGTACCAGTCTTGCTATAGCTCAAGTCTCACTGCTTCAGTACCAGAAGCTTGAGGAGTGTTAATGATGATCTTTTAAAAAACTAAAACTAAGTCTGTGCTTTTGTCCTCACCCTTAACTCTTAAACTGTAATAGGTAGGTAGGATCTTTCGCATTCCATCCTGTCAATGACTAATAGCTGGTAATGACATGAGATTTTCCTTTGAGTGTTGCAAAAAAATACAGTTTTTTGTGGAGCAGAGATTTGGAAATTTGATGTGAAAGATCAATAAGATCAGGTTCTTATTTAAAAGTTAATGCAATAACTGCTGCTTATCTTGATATAACTATACAACTGATTATAGTCAAAATCAATACTTTGCCTGCTGCCTATTTTCTTTGTCTTGTAAATAACTGCAAAAATGAGATCTCCCTGTTGATAAGACTTCGGAGCCAGCCCTTTATAAATCTCACTCCTCTCCTTTTCCTTATAATCTTTCATTCTTAATAAGAGCCACTAATTATTTGTTGGTTTTTGTCTCCCCCCCCCCTTTTTTTTTTCATTTTTAGGATCTGCGGAAAATGCTCTCTTGGGACAATTTGGATTCCCTTTAACTGGAACAGAGACAAGGTGTTACACTAATCATGCATTGTCTTATGATCAGGCAAAGCGGGTGCCTAGATGGGTTCTTGAACATATTTCCAAAAGCAAGATAATGGGTAGGTGGTTGGAAAAAAAAGTAAAGATATCAATGAAAGATGTTTACAAATTTAAAACAGGAAGGATTACTAATAATATTCTTAACCTTTTTCACATAATAGCACATGTAGAAAATGATACTTGTATAGCTCACTGGTTAAGTGAACCTTGCTTGGCAGCCAGGGAGCCCCACACTCTTCGCAGCTGTCTCAGGGCTGAACAGATCCATGTCTTGACACCTGACTTTGGAGGCTTTGTCATGAATATTGCTGCAGCAAGCCCCATTCATTTTAAGTGCCTATTATGTGTCTGGCACTGTGCTAAGCCTTGGAGATATATCAGTGACTAGAGTAGATGGTCTCTACCCCAATGGCACTTTCAGTTGGAGGAGTGGGTTAACCTATCAAATAAATAATTATAAATGTATACTTATAACTGAGAATAACTTCAGAAGGAAGTGACAGTAAGTTAGGGTAGTATAATTAAGGAACCATAAAGAGTGTGAGGAGAGATTATAACATGAGAACCTGACATTGATTAGTGAGGCTTCTCTGGGAAAGTGGACTGAAGGGTGAATGGACGTTACCTACGCATGGGCATTCTAGATAGAAAGCACAGTTACATCCTTGAAGACCCCAATGTGGAGAAGAGTTTTGTTCTTTTAGGGAACTAAAAGAAGACTAGAGTGGCTGGAGTGAGGGAGAATGTGATGTGAAATGAGACTGGAGAGATAGGCAGGTGTGTAAATCTGTTTGTGTGTCCTTATGTCTTGGTATGTTACTATAATTAAGATGATCAGATCTTGATAACTAATGTCAAATTGGTTTCTAGGTAGATTCTTCTGTTTTACACATTCACCATCACTGTTCTGTCTCCCAACCCTTACACATGGTGAACATGTGTATTATTGAGCTTTACCAATTTAATAGCTGATTTCACTTGTGTTTATTGATTATCAGTGAGGGTTAACATTTTGTGACTTATTCTTCCTTTGTAAATTACTCTTCACCCATTTTCAGTTGAGATATTCTTTTTTGATTTGTAGGAGCTCTTTTATATATGAAGTATAATATCTTTTGTCGTTGTTTTATTACTATTTTGTTATTTGCCTTTTAATTTGATGTATGGTCCACATATTCTCCTTTGCTTTAAAATGTGTGCTATTTCTATGAATATTAAAATGCTGATGTTAAGATTAGTGTGTGCCATTCTAGAGTACACAACAACTAGCAGAATAGTAGGAGGCTTGGAATATACTTGCTGTTAGAGGGAAACTGATGTAGGTGAAAACTTTATCACAGCAGTTGAAAGTTGATTATAAATTTACATCGAAAGAAACTGATTTAGTCTCAAGCCTAATAAATTTAACGTAAAAATGTTCCCAAGATAAAAGGAATTCCAGTTTTACTAAATTTTGTCTTTCTATTAAGTTATCATTTTCAGAAGCATATAAGAAGAACAGTACATTTCATATTGTAAATCCTGTGAGCTGAGTAATTTTGGGGCAGTAAAATAGAGCCAATTAATATTTGAAAATAGGGAGCAATATACCCATATTTTACTTGATTTTAGTGTAAAGGGTCTTCTGTTTTCAGTAATGATGGACTAAGTTATTCAGACTAACTCTACTGCTGAAAACAGCAGGTAATGGTATTAGCAGTATACAAAAAATATAATTTTTAAAAATCACTTAAGAAGGCTGGGCGCGGTGGCTCACGCCTGTAATCCTAGCTCTCTGGGAGGCTGAGGTGGGCATATTGTTTGAGCTCAGAAGTTGGAAACCAGCCTGAGCAAGAGCGAGATCCCGTCTCTACTAAAATTAGAAAGAAATTAATTGGGCAACTAAAAATACATAGAAAAAATTAGCCAGGCATGGTGGTGCATGCCTGTAGTCCCAGCTACTCTGGAGGCTGAGGCAGGAGGATCGCTTGAGCCCAGGAGTTTGAGGTTGCTGTGAGCTAGGCTGACGCCATGGCACTGTAGCCCAGGCAACACAGTGAGACTCTGTCTGCAAAAAAAAAAAAAAAAAAATCACTTAAGAAAAACGAAGAGCCAGTAGGATAGTGGAGAATTGCCAGGCCAGTATTTGAGGGAAAACTAGAATCCATAGAGGTAAGGGCAATCCTGGCAAACCAAAACGACATTTGCCTTTGATTTCACTGCCTAATAGAGTGAGGAAGATTGAAGAAAGGCCTAGGGCTCACCCAAGGTAGGTTTTCTTATAGGAGACCCTCCCCACATTAACCTGGAACTCCAAAAGGCTACACCCTCAGAAAGGAGGAACTAACCTATGCCCGCCCACTGTAAATGGAAGGTTGTCTTGGCACAGAGCAGGGAAGGGTCAAAAGGAAAATAAAAAGCTTGTCCCAAAGAAGCTGAGGCCACAAACTGGCTAAAATGCAGACTTGTAGCCAAATCCATGCATCAAGTGTAGATCCTTAATCCCTGGGCTTGATTTAATAAGATTCTCCACTGGTAAGCTGCTGATTGCCCAACAGAAGTAAATTTACATCTTTTCTCAAGGAAGGCATCATCTTAGGCCTTTGGAAATTCCATAAATGGTTTTTAAGGGCAGTGGGCAGCGGGCAGTGATAACTGGGCATATAAAGAAGTGATTTCAATGGTAATGGTACTTAAAAGTATGCTAATGATAATTCTTCTGTATTAGCAGTTATTTTTTTCTTCATGAAGTGATTCTAAAAAGCTTAGTTTGATTACCTTACTCTGAACCTTGGAATCTGATAGCTTTAAACTTTTCTTGGCTGAATGAAATCACATTGCAATCATTAGTTTCATTGATCTCCATGTTATACTTCTTTGAGTAGCAGTGTTTCATTTCTCTTCGTAACTTTCGTAGTTTAACCTAATGATAGTGGAAAATGTAGTGTTCAGATTTGCTGATGTCCTCTGTGGCGAACCATTCTGGAGGTATCAGAAAATAAGTAAAAACTGAGATTTTTTTTTTTCTCCCATGTGGTACTCAGATACCCTGTTTTAGGAATTTCTGGGTGGAGCTCATAACTTAAATGTTTGTTTTGTCATGGCCTAAGAGGTAGTAAGCAAGATATCAGAGACACCCCTCTCCCCATCCTCCAGGCTGTACTTGCTCAGAACAAATTATTTTGTGTCTCTATATATTTGTCCATTATTTCAATACACATAAACTTGTCAAAATATAATTGTACAATATGATGCATGGGTGTCTTTTTAACATGAGTTTATTTAGTAGCCAAAGTTTTTATACAGCTTATCTATTTGATTGGTCATTATTTTTACTTAAATATTATCCAGAGGAGTTTTTCTTTAACTGGAAAGACCAGAATCAAAATTATATGAGATAGCTGTACTGAATGAAAAGCATTCTTTCCTAAACCAGTACTTTCCAAATTCAGATGAAGTATCTAAACTATTTGAGGAACTTGAGACATGCATGCGCTCCCTAATACTTGCTGCTTGCAGAGAAAGCCAGTAGCAGCCAGCTTGCCTTGCTTAGAAAATCGTTTTATCCACTGATGACTTACTCATTTTGTGTGTTTTCTTCCAGGTGACGCAGACAGAAAACATTGTAAATTCAAGCCTGATCCTAACATCCCTCCAATCTTCAGTGCCTTCAATGAGGACTATGTTGGAAGTGGATGGTCACGAGGACACATGGCTCCAGCGGGAAATAACAAATTTTCAAGTGTAGGCATATTTTGAGGGAAGAATGGGAATATTGGGCTGATGGTATGTGTATAGTAGGACTTGGAGATTAAAAATCTAGGAGCCAAACCTTAAAACTTGAGAATTTTCATACTCTTATTTTCTTGTTTTTTTGCTGACTTTAATTCTCTTTGTTCTGATGTCAAGACTTTTAAACAGGTTGAATGATGAAAAATAAATACTATAAAAAGGGAACAGGAAAGCCACTGAGAGCTGAAGCTACTCATTTTTATTT
>CAUYSK010092378.1:0-20123 GCA_963575035.1 Avahi laniger | reverse complement strand
CTTAGGATTGTTATGTCTTTTTGTTGAATTGTTCCCTCACCGTTATATAATGGTCGTCTTTGTCTGTCTTTATTTTTGTAATTTGAAGTCTACATTATCTGACATGGGAAGGACTATGCCAGCTTTCTTTTGGTTTCCATTCCGTCACCTTGAGTCTGAATGAGTCCTTATGGGTTAGATGCATTTCCTGGAGACAGCAGATACTTGGCTTATAATATTTTGTCCACTCAGCCAGTCTATGTCTCTTCAGAGGACAATTCAAGCCATTCACATTTATTGAGAGGATTGATATTTGGGGTAGATTTCTGTTCATATTGTTGGGTAAATTCTTATTGTTTTGTTTTAGCTCTTGAGCCATTGTGGAATCCAGGTTCTGGACTTTTGGTTTTACTTTGGTGAGTGTCTATTATGGTGTTAGGTGTATAATGCAGTTCTGAATACTTCAGTAGACTGCCCAAAATGGGTCTGATCACCAGAGTTGATGTGATTTGTACAGTGCTATTAAAGAGTCACCTTAAAAACAAAAAGGTCTTAGTAGCCTGAATAATTTTTCACCTGGCTACAATTGTATTATATAAAACTATCTTTAAACCAGATAAAACAGAAAGTTTCCCCCTTTGCCTAGTAATTTATACTTCATGAATATCTGCCTCCACTTATATGTCCCCTTTTTCCCCCTGAAAAACATGTTTTTCAAAACTGTGCTCAGAAATTAGTCCAGTCTGTAAATCAGGGGAAGAGCCTTATATGCATTTGAATTCTTCAGGTTTCTGGATTAAACTGGTAGTGAGTGAAATATAACTGAATCACCTTCCAGCATCCCATTAAAATGCTCATGAATTAAAATACTTCTATGTCAATTCGTAAACCATCATTAGGCTAAATAGGAAAACACTAGAAGTAGTCCTATTATAGTCAGGAATGAGAAGGGTACATCAATTATCATTACTATTATGTAAAATTGTTCTGGAGGTTGAGATCTAATGGAATTAGGTAAAACTATAGATGATAGATACATGACAGAGAGAGAGATAAAAATTAGAAAAAATTAGCATTTGCTGATGATGTGATTATATCCCCCAAAAAACCTAAGAATCACCTTGCAAATAATAAGGGAATTCAGTAATATGACCAGCTACAAGATAATAAATCAATGGTTTAACATACACAAGAAAACTGATTCGGAGATACAATAGGAAAAAAAGGCTTTATTTATAACAGTAACAAAAACAATAATGGGAATAAAAAAGATAAATAGAATAACTTAAGAAGACATATATAAAATCTTTAAGAAGGAAATTTTAAAACATTCCTCAGGGACACAAAGAAAGACTTGAACAAAAGAAAATCATACCATGCTCTTGGCTACAAAGATGTCAAGCCTCCTTAAATTAATACACATATTTAATGTGATATAAAAAAGTTTATGAAAAAAATCAACTTTACTAAAATGTAAAGAATTGAAAATTAATACAACAAAGCCAGTGCCATTTTCTTCTGTTAGGTTGGCGAAATAGTTGTAAATGATAATTCTGTCATGAAACAGGGATTCATATGCCTCTGACAAATGTGAAATTTTCCAATAACTTTGTTGAAAGAAATTCAGCAATTGGATTTGAATCTTGAAATAAAATTTATGCCCTTTGACCAGCTCATTTTAGTACTAATATTATTTACTCAGGAGATAGTTTAAAAAATAGATTTAGTAATAATAAGCTAGACTATAGCACAAGAAAAAGAAAACGGATGACCACGTGAGGTAGCCAAGAGAGTCCATCTCTGGAGCAGAAGTGAGCCAGTCCCTACGGAATTCATGAACTATCTATCTGGGAAGTATTTGAAGGGGCTGAGGGCTGTGGTGAATGTCTGCTGACAGCCCAGGTGTGGCTGGCGATTCCCTCCAGTGTCAAGGGAACTGATGATGGGTGCCCTGTGGGCACTGTCTTCTGATGTTCCCACCCCAGGTCTCTACAGGCATAGCAGACAGCTTACAAGGTAAAAATTTATGAAAGTTTGAGATATGAACAGTAGATGTAACAAAATGTGAACTTTGAATCGCTTATTAACAACTGTAAATTACCTACAATAAGAAATAAATAAAGCCCAGTTGCCAGAGCAGCACAGGATAGGGACAGCTATTTTTCCAGATGAGGGCTCAGAAAAAGCCATAAAGTCCTTGTTGACTTAGAGTCTGATGCAATTTTAAAGTAATCTTTATTAGACACTCATCCTATAACTTCTTTGTCCATGTTGCATCGCCATTCTGGATGACAAGTTGGGATTTTCTAATTCAATAAAAAATGGAATGTAAGAAACTAGCTGCATGTAAAAACCCCAAGCTTAGCCAATCTCTCATTGAGCCACATAGAGGAAACTTAGATGAAAACCAACATACTATGTCATCCATTGCAGCTATTAATTTCATCAATTTAAAATTCCTACAACACTGTGACAAATTTTTAACATATCTAAAACTGATAGTCTTGGGTGTACCAAACACCTATTAAATGACCTATGGATGCAGACAGACATGGTCTAACCTTGCTCATTGTTGTACCTTTCTCTATTTTACTCACTATACTCAATCCACACCACCCCTTTCAGTTCCTCAAATGAGTCAAGCTTATTTCTTACTTGAGATTTATGCAACTGCTGATTCTACATCCAGGAATGCTGTTCCCGGAAGTATTTAATTATCTACTTACCCTTCAAGTATCAGACTAAATGAGACCTCTCTTGACCTCTAAGTTATCCTCAATTAGCCTGTATAATCAGTTCTCAAGCTCGACTATACACTGGAATCATCTTGGGATTTTTAAAAATATTGATGTCTGGGTCCCAGCCCCAGAAATTCTGATTGAATTTGCCTAGGAGTGTAGCCTTGGCATTTGAGAGTTTTAAGAGCTCTAAATGATTCTAAATTGCATGAAATTATAGAAACACTGGCTTAGATCTTTTTACCATATTTATTTCCTTTATGGCACCTTGCTAATTATAATAGTGATTACTGTGCTTGTTTATTTATTTATTTATTGGCTGTTGACCATAAAGGCAGGATCTATGTCTGTTTTTATTTATTACCGAAAGTTTTTGATGAACGAATACATAACAGAAAGGAAAATTAGTGAGCATTTCATTTTCTACATTTAAAAAATCATAGTAGCCCAAACGAGTGCTTCTCCAAGTTTAATGTTCCTGTGAATTATCCAGAATCTTGTTAAAATATGGATTCAGATTCAGTATAACTTGGGAGAGGGCTGGATCCTACACTTCTAATAAGCCCCCACAGTTTGAGTAGCAAGGACCTAATACAAAGTTTGCCTGAATGTTCCTGAAAATAAGAATTACCTGGAATCTCTAACGGAAAGAACAGATTATGGGTTCCCAGTTCAGAATTACTGAATGAGAATAATGGGAGGAGGATGGTAATCTGCACCTACAGTAAGCATCCCAGCTGATTACTATCTTCAGGGAGGTTTGGTGACTGAAGAGTTACTCTGACACTATGACTTAGTGTGTCTGTATTCAGAAGTAATCAAAGAGAATTGCTAACTAAGCTCCTATCAGACTGACTCTTTCATATGTAACTATAACTCTGGACAAAATAGAATGAAAAACTGCCTAAAGATTCTGGACAACGACAAAAGCAAGTAGATTCTGGAGGAGAGCTGACACTTGAAAAAAGGGACTAGTAAGGAGTTGCTCTTCCCTTGTTATGGCTTTAGTTTCAGATCCGTCATGGTAAAGTCTGACTATAAAGAGCAGCTAAAACTTCAATAAAAAAAAAAAAAAGAAGTTTGAAAAGTCAGAGTTCAAGGTAACCAGAGCACTAGGATATGAGAGGGGCATGCTAAAAAGCAGAGATCCAGAGGGGAAGAGCTGCAAATTCTGTGTATATATAAACTTTTGCCCAAATCTTTGCATAAGCCCTGAACGCAAGGGTAGGGCAGTCTGCAAACAAACCAGCTACGGATAAAAGGACTCAGTGGAGATTTGAATGACTGAGAAGAGGTAGAGTTTGCAGTTTAAGTCCAATCAGCTTCGTTGGCAGCTAAGACAAAGCTGTCAACATTCTTAAGAGGATTGTCATAGAATCCAGAGTCTCCACAACGTAATATTCACAATGTCCAAAATAAAATCCAAAGTTACTCAGATGTAAAAAGTCAAATATTGTTTATTCCACTCATATGAGGTACCTAGAATAGGCAAATTCACAGGAACAGAAAATAGAATAGAAGTTACCAGTAGCTAGGAAGAAGGGAGAGTGAGGAGTTATTGTTCAATGGATAGAGTTTCTGTTGGGATGACAAAAAAATTCCGGAAATGGATAGTGGTGACAATTACACCACATTGTGAATGTACTTAATGCCACAGCAATGTATCATTAAAATGGTTGAAATGATTTTATGTTATCTATATTTTGCCATAAAAAATAAAATAGAAAATAGACCCACTGCAACAGAATGAAGCTTGCTTTCAGTGGGGTCATCAGTAGACTGGGGAGAAAAGAGTCAGTGAGCTTGAAGATATGTTGATAGAAAATTCCCAAACTGAAAAGTAAAGAGAAGAAAGAAAAAAAAGAAATAGAATATCAGATATCTATAAATACATCACATAAATAACTTGTATTAATATCTAAAATATACAAAGAACTCTTAAAACTCAACAATAAGAAAACAAATAATCCAACTGAAAAATGGACAAAAAATCTGAACAGACATCTCACCAAAGAACATATACAATTGGCAAATGATATGAAAAGATGCTCAACATCGTATGGTATTAGGGATTTGCAAATTAAACAACAATGAGATAACCAACACATGCCCATAAGAATGGCCAAAATCCAAATTCTGACAACGCCAAATGCTGGTGAGTGTGTGGAACGACTAGAACTCTCATTCACTGCTGGTGGGAGCACAAGAAGATATAACCACCTGGAAGACAGGCTGGCAGTTTCTTATAAAGCTAAAACATAGTCTTAGCATACAATCAAGCAATCGGATTTCTAGGTATTTACCCAAATGAGTTGAAAACTTACAACCACACAAAAACTTATAGCAATATTTACAGTGGCTTTATTCATATTTGCTAAAAACTGGAAGCAACTAAGATGTTTTTCAGTAGGTGATGGATAAGCAAACTATGTATGGTACAGCCAAATTCACTAAAATAAAAATGCAATAAATACATTTTTTAAAATACCAAAAAAATTGATGACTTATATGAAATAGATAAATTCTTTGAAAAATACTCATGAACTAGAAATCTGAATAAACTTATATATTTTTTTAAAAAATTAGATTCATCATCAAAATCTTCCCACTAAGAAAACTCTACACCCAGATGATTTCATCAGTGAATTCTATAAAATTTTCCAGGAAGAAATAGCACCAATTTTACACAAATGCTTTCTGAAAATTGAAGAGGATGGAACCCTGTCAAACTATTTTATTAGGTCAGCATAACCCTAATATCAAAACCCAAATGAAGATATTACTGAAAAGAAAAGTTCAGATCAGTATGCCTCCTGAACATAAATGCAAATATACTTAACCAAAATATAGCTAATTGAAGCCAGCAACATATTTAAAAGACGATCAGATAGGAGTATCCCAGGAATGGAAGGTAAGTTTAACATTTTAAAAAATGTAATTTTTCATATCAACAGAAAAAAGATACTTTTTTGATAATTTCAGTAGATGCAGGAAAAGCATCTGACAAAATCTTATGTTCATTCCTTATTTAAAAAAAATACTATCAGCAAACTAGAAATAAAAGGGAACTTCCTCAATCAGATGAATGGCATCTATGAAATATCTATACCTAACATCTGTACTTAATGTGAACTACTGTCCCCTAAGATTGGTGACAAGGCAAGCATGTCCACTTCCATTGTATTAATACATTGTCCTGTAATCCTAGTCAGTGCAAGAAGACAGGTTTAAAAAAAATAAAAGAGATAAAGATTGGAAAGGAAAAAATAAAACTGTCTCTATTTCTAGATGACATATTGTTTACATAGAGAATCCTAGGAAATCTATTACACAACTGTTAAATGAGTTTAGCAAGGTTGCAGAATATATGATAAATATACAAAACTCAATTACAATTTTATATACTCACAGTAAACAATTGAAAATTGACATTTTAAAAATGATATCATTTACAATAGCATCAAAAATACAAAATACATAGAAATAAATTTAACAAAAGACATGCAACTCAGCCAGGCATCGTGGCTCACACCTCTAATCCCAGCACTTTGGGAGGCCCAGGTGGGAGGATCGCTTGAGGCCAGGACTTTGAGACCAGCGGGGGTAACATAGCAAGACCTCGACTTTTCTACACTGAATACTAAAAAACATTGCTAAGAGAATTTTAAAAGATCTAAATGAATGATGAGATTAAGGATATTTGTAAAATCTAATATTGTTAGTTGTCACTTCTTCACACATTGATCTATAGATTCAGTACAATCCCAATCATAATCTTAACAGGATTTTTGAAAAATAGAGTTTGATAAGCTGATACTAAAATTTGTACTGAAATGCAAAGGACCTAGAACTGGGCAGTCTAATAATATGTGCAATAGCCATATGACACTAGAAACCATCATATTGGACAGTGCAGATATAAAACTTTTCTATCATTGCAGAAAGCTCTATTAGACAGTGCTGACCTAAAATATCCAAAGAAATCCTGACAAATAAAAAGGGGGCTTATACTACCTAACTTCAAGATGCACAATAAAGATTCAATAATCAAGAATGTGTGATATGCACATAAGGATCAACAAATTGATCAACTGAATAGAATGAAGGGCCCAAAAATAGACCCACTGTTATATAGTTATGTGATTTTTCAACAAAGGCACCAAAGCGATCCAATGAAGTAAGGTAAATCTTTACCAAAAAATGGTGCTGAGATAGCTATCATTATAGAATAAAAATGAACAACCTTTATGTCATATTATATACAAAAAATAACTTGAGATGCATTATAATCCTAACATAAAAGCCAAAACCATAAAGCTTTTATAGGAGAATATAGGAAAATGCCTTCTTGACTTGGTGGTAGGAAAAGTTTTCTTAGATCACCAAAAGCAATAGAAATAGAAGAAAAATTGAAAAATTAAACTTTCTCAAAATTAAGAAATTCTACTCATGAAAAGACACCATTAAGTCACAGAGTAGGAGCAAACATTCACAAAGGACCAGTACCCAGGACACATAAAGAACTCCTAATAAACAATAAGACAAGCAATCCAATATTTAAAATAGTTCTACTAAGTGAAGTATCACAAGAATGGAAAAACAAGCACCACATGTACTCGCCATCAAATTGGTATTAATTGATCAACACTTATGTGCACATATAGTAGTAACATTCATCAGGTGTCAGGCAGGTGGGAGGGTGGAGGAGGGGATGGGTGTATTCACACCTGGTGGGTGTGAGGTGCACCGTCTGGGGGATAGACATGCATGAAGCTCTGACTTGGGCAGGGCAAAGGCAATATATGTAACTTAATATTCTGAAAAATAATATTCTGAAATAAAAATAAATAAACAAAAGAAAAAAAAGATTTTTACCAAAAAAAAAAACAAAAGATATACACATGTCTAATTAGTACAAGAAAAGGTGTTCAACATCATTAGTCATCTCAGAAATGCAAATTAAAACCAGTTGAGGTACCATTGACACACCCATCCACACAGTTCTAAGAAGTAGATACTGTTACTATTCCCATTCTATGAAGAGGGAATCAAGACATAGAGAAGTCAGTCATTTGCTTAAGGTAACATTTAGAAAATGGTGGAACTGAGATTCAAACCCATGCTCTGTCATGATGACGCTCTATGAAAATATTTTCATCTAGGGGTCCTCTGTATCCCCAGTGCCTGCTTCACTGAAAAGAAGGAAGGACGAAAGAGGAAGAGCGAGAGAAAAAGAGAGAGAGAGAAAGGGAGGGAGGGAAGGAAGGAAGAAAAGAAGGAAGAAAGGAAGGGTGGGAGGATGTGTGAGGATGCTTCAGTCTTTTAGAAGCAAACACTCTTTCCATTTGCCTCCCAGGAGAACTGTGGCCTCAGCCCTTTCAGATGTCACTGTACACCAAAGACTTCCTTCCTTATCTCTCGAAGAAATATAAATGGAAGAGGAGACTGATCTCAGAAGCCTTGCTCTGTCTAGACAAACAGCATGATACGGTCACCATTTTTGCACTGATAGTGACCTCTGCAGTTTCACATGCTATATTCAGCAGCTAATAAGCTCTCTTGAATTCATTGAAAATGCTCTAAGTTACTCAAGAAGAAAAACTAGTCATTGGAATATTTACAGATGACTGAGCCCATGAAGTGAGTTATAGTTTGATTTACAAGTTAAATTCCGTCTTATGATTATCCCATAATGACTACATCACCAATAGTAATGAAGCCATGCCTGGTTTTCTTCCTTTCCCAAGCATTACACATAGGAAGAGGGGTAAGACTCTATCTTAAGCACAAATAAAAGTAAAAGAAAATGTACTAGCAGAGATTTATAAAAATTAAAATTATAGCAATAAATGTTAGACAAATAGAACAAAATGATTGGTGGACGCTGGCTTTCCTAGCGCAGTATATGCAGAGTACTGCAGGCATTTGTAAGAGAATGTGGAAGGAAAAGTATCAAGTCAGCTCTCTGCAAAGATTGAGATTTGGGATGGGGTCGAGTGTGGTTTACAGAAGAAAACTGTTGAAACTGACAGTTTGAGACAAGTAGGGATACAACATCCAGGGAAGCTTCTCTTGGCTTTTCCGTAAGATGCACTGAGTATTTCTCAGGTTTCTGGCCACTCCCTTACAAAGATGGTTTTGCAGACGGTATATCCGTTGAATTGGAAATTATTCCATTAACAGTTTCAAAGTTCTCTGTCTTATCCTCCAACTGGCACACACATACAAAATCGATTGAGGAAAACTCAGCCTCTCTGTTCAAATCTGCAACTATTTAATCAAGAATTGGAACATAGCCAACCAAAACCAATCAGAAAACCACTGTCCAGGAAAAACCTGGAGATTTTGGCCCAGCCTCTGAACACCCAATGTGGGATATTATGTCCTGAGGCTGGCTGATGTTTCCAGGGAGACCCAAAGATATGAGATCTGATGGGAAGGTTCTTAAGAGGTTTCCCTAAAGAAGTCAAAATAAATCTGGTCATTTAATGATGGCGTAAATAAGTGGTGACCAGAGAAAAGCATTGACAATGCTCTCATTTGTAATATCCCTGCAGTCCTAGGGTTCGTCCTCAGATTAGAATGTGCCAAAAATGACTTCTTCAGAACATTGAGGAGGATCTCACCTCGGGAAAGTTCACCATTTAGTCAAGAGCTGCCGCAAACCCCAGTCATAAATTTTGCTACACCAACTCGGTCAGGATACAAAAATCTATGTATCCAAATGTCTGTACCTCCAAATGATAAAATTATCAACAATTAATTTCAATTCTGGCTCTTTGCTAATATATAACGCTACCATTATTTGAAAAGTTATTAGGTGTGTGATAGTCTATCAGAAATTCTGCAGGTAATAATCCCAATCTGTACAATATCCTTATGGTAGGTACTATTATCCCTGTTTTATAGGTGAGCAAACTTAGGTTCAGGGAGTTGAAATTATTTTCCCAAACTAGTCTACCAGGTACTAAATGGTAGAGATTGAATTTGGACCCAACTTAGTCTTATTTCAAAGCCTCTGCTTTTTCTCTTCATGTAATAGCTGAAGTGGGTTAGATAGGCTTATATGGAGTTATATCCACAGGACTCAGAATTTACATCCAGAGCAGACACCATCATCTCCAGTGAAAGGCAGTACATGCCGCCCCACGCAGCACTGTGCACATGGAGGAAGGGAACCACCATCGTCCAGCTCCTCATCCTGTGAACTCAAATGCCAGTGAAGCCTCGGTGAGCAGGGGTGCCTAGGTTCTACCCAGAGCAGTATTAGCCTGACACCCCGACTCTTATCAACACTGCTGCCCCGTGGCTGTGTCTGCTATTGCAAAGGCCACAGCCAAGCTGGCTGTGCTCACCTGACATTCATGACCACAAATTCACGCCCTGCCATCTTGCTCCTCAAGTAACAACCATACTTCCTTCTCTGTCACAGCACTGAAATGGCTATTGCCAAGTTTACCAAGAACCTCTATGTAGCCAGACAGAAAGGTAACTTTCTGATTCTCCCTTTCCAGAGGCATTGACATGGTGGCCCACACCTTCCTTGAGCTTCTCTGGGTGTCTATGGCCCTGCCCTCTGCCAGTTTTCCTCCAGCTCCACTGACTGCTCATTCTCCACCACCTTTAGTGACTACCCTTTGCTCAACCTCTGGAACTTGGCCTTAGATCCTATACTCTTTTCTAATTGTACTTTCCCCTAAATTATAATTTTTTAAAATTTATTTTTAATTTTTTTATTTCAGCATATTTATGGGGGTACAAATATTTAGGTTACATATATTGCCTTTGCCCCATCCAAGGCAGACCTTCAAGCATGTCCATCCCCCAGACAGTGCACATTGTACCCATTAGGTGTGTGTATACCCATCCCCTCCTCCCTCTCCCACCTTGTAAATTATAACTTTTAAAGATCCCATTGAGTTTTAAACATGTATATCCCTCTTGACATCTCTACTCCCTAATCTCAGATTTAATGCTGCAGGCAGTGCTCTTGATTTTCTATGTCCCATCTCAGTAAGCCTGTCCTGCTGACAGTCATCCTCATTTCAATAATTGGCACCATCAGCATTTGGGGTCCAAAGCCCAAAAACTTAGAGTAAATTGTCCTTTTCCTACCCACTGCTGGCACATCTAATTCATCAGAAGTCCTATTGCTTCTACTGCTAAAATATATTCCAAATCCATCCACTAGGGCAAACTACTCAAATTTAAATCAATCATGCCCCACCTGGGTAACTGGTACTGCTATAGCTTCCATATAACTCTTCTCCATATTTCCATTCCTCCTGAAATCAATTCTTCATTCAGAAGCCAGGGTGCCCTTTCAAAAAATATAAGGCCGGTTGTCATTATCCAGCAGAAACAAAGAAACGATAACAACAAAAACCAAAAGCTTTAAAATGCTCCCAGCTTACCTCTCCAAGCTCATCTCCTGTCAGCCTCCCCTAGCGCTCTCTGCATGCTGGCCTTCTTCCCTTCTTGGACTTACCCAGGACGATTGCACATGGAGCATTTGGAGCAGCTTCACTAGCCCCCTGTCTCAAATACCCTGCCCGGACCTGCCCCAGATCTTTGCATGACTGGCTCCTGATCCCTTGGAATATCAGCTCCTTGTGGGGGACTCCTCACTGCCCAAGCTAAACGTGCCCTTCTCTCGTTCCAGTCACGTTTCATCCGTCACCCTATTTTACATTAGTGTCAGTTCTTCCTGTCTAAAACCAACTTTGCTCATTTTTGTTTCCTTGTTTCTTTCCTGTCTCTTCCCACTAGAATGTAAGCTGCATAAAAGCAAGAACATTGTCTCTTTTGTTCTGCTGGGAGCAGTGCCTGGCACAGAGGAGGGTCTCATCTACGTATGTGCAAAATGAAGGAGTGAATGAATCCTGAAATCATAAGGCACCCTCCTGGGACCTCAGGCATAACCCTTCATGTTCTCACAGTAACTTTGACTCTTGCTGCAGCCAATTTTGAAGAACTTCTGGAAGCCATCTCCAATCTTTA
Organism: Avahi laniger; assembly: GCA_963575035.1. Taxonomy (NCBI): domain Eukaryota; kingdom Metazoa; phylum Chordata; class Mammalia; order Primates; family Indriidae; genus Avahi; species Avahi laniger. Next base: position 8,406 of record CAUYSK010092378.1, on the reverse strand, counting down.
AATCCACATTTTCTTTTTAATTTATATAGATCTGAAATGCCATCGCTTATAAGACCTGAAATGTTTAGATAATAAGTAGACCATTGAAACAGTATTCACTAGTCCCTAACAAGGCATAGAACATCTCTATCCCCCCAGAGAGTTCTTCTGTTTCCCTTCCCAGTCACCCTGCCACCCTCACCCCAAGCAATAGCTGATCTGATTTTTATCAGAATTTCATTTAAATGAAGTCATATTGTATGTACTCTGTTGGTCTGTCTTCTTTCACACAATATAATTTTTAGTAGTCATCTGTGTTGTTTCATGTAACAATAGTTCATGCCTTTCTACTGCTGTGTAGTATTCCATGGCATAGATGTACCTCTATTTGCTTAGCCATTCTGTTGAAGGACATCTGGGCCATTTCTAAGTTTTGGCTATTATGAATAAAGCTGCCATGATCATTCTTCTACAAGGCTTTCAGTGGACATATGTTTTCATTTTTCCTTGGATAAATACCTCGGAGTGCAATTGTTGGGCCACGGCATAGATATGTGTTTAACTTTTTGAGAAACTGACAAATGGTTTTCCAAAGTGATTATATCTTTTAAAATCCACTTTTAATTTCCTTAAACTGCACTACTAGACAGTCAAACATCTAGGAGTCACCCACAAATCCATTCATAAATAAATACTTACTGCATGAAGCACGATAAGGGGAGAGCCCGGAGGGAAGCAGCACTGCTCCATCCCTCTCCACGCCAGGTCCCTGATCCTTTGACCCTCGGCACATGAAGAAAGAGCCTGAATGTCCACATTGCCAGAGCAGAAACAAGGGTACCTTCAGTCACGTAGTGCTTTAATCTTTCCCATCATGTGCTTCCTTGATGGGAAGCACAACACTCCAAGTAGAATGGCCTGGGTGCTGTCTTGTGTTGAACATTCTGGCCCACGTTCTTAATTAGATAAAGAATGGCACATGCCTGTGGCTATTTCAGAATCCCAGAGAGGTGGAGGTGGCTGTCCCTCCAAGAAAATGGAACAACTAACGTACTATGTGCATATCTGAGCTTCCTAGGAGAAAGATTTAACCTGAGGACAGCTTCTTCCAACATTAATAACCACCTTTTAGGCAGCTGATGGCAATAGCATTGGAGGCTCTTTGGGTAATTGTTTCCCATCAAGATTAAATAACTTTACCTGGTCAAGGCCTAAGAGGAAGTGATCTTAAGGCTCACAGAATTTTTAAATTAACAATGTTTAATTAGGGAATAGCCTCTGTTTTACAATCCATTTAGTAAGGCCTTGATGACTTCAAACAATTTTGGGAATAATCACCTTTGTGCTGGGTGATAGGAAATGTCCGAGCACTGTGGCCCTCAGTGTCTAAGGCACAAGTCAACCCAGAGTGGATCGCTAAGGCAGTGAACATCAGCACGAGAGCATCCCAGCCCCTCTCAGACCCTTAGAGTTCAATTCCATTCTGGCCCTTCCAGGGCTCTATCAACCCCCAGCAATCCTAAAACACCCACCCTCTAAAGTCATTCTGGGGAAGAGGCTTAGTTTCTCAAGGGCCACAGAAGACCTCAGAAAACAGAAAAAGTAGTGACATCTTAGAACTTTCTTGATGCAAAAGCAAGCCTCCCAGATGACCAAAGGGCAATCCAGTTTTCTCACAGCATCCTCCAGCTTGAACTTGGGCTTCTCAGCCTTGAAGAAGCTGAAGAAGACCTTGGGACTTTCTGAGTCTAGGTCCACATTTCCAGAACTAGTATTAATATATGTCCAAGATAATCCAATAAAAAATTGATCATGTTTGCTGGGAATGAGGTTTTCTTGTCGTTAAATCTTTAATCAGGGCCACACACTGTGGCTCACACCTGTAATCCTAGCACTCTGGGAGGCCAAGGTGGGAGGATCGCTTGAGCTCAGGAGTGTGAGACTGCAGTGAGCTATGACACCACTGCACTATAGCCAGGGTGACAGAGTGAGAACCTGTCTCAAAAAAAAGGAAAAAAAAAAAAATCTTCCGTCAGTGAAGATTATCTGGAGTCGTCTGACTAAGTGGATGCCCATAGCTCTGGCCACAAGTCACCTTGGTCAGACATAAGTAGATGATTATATATCCTGTTGTTCAGACCTGGCCTGACTACTCAATTGGGTTATTAAATTTACCCCCATCCCGGATTTTTTCTAACAAGGTTCACCTTGAAAACAGGCTAGACTCTGCTATCTAAAGGCATCTTTAAGAAGAGTCTGAAAACAGAATAAATATTATGTTTTCTTGATGAGGCATTCCTAAACGCTCTGAGCACCCAAACTTAATGGGTCAGAAAAAAACCAGGTGCTGTTCTGGTTTGATATAAGCAGTTATCACATGCTATTTTGGGAGTATGTGGAAGGATTTCTTGGCTCCAGTCGAATCCTGGAATTCTGTTTCCAACAGGCTTTCAACAGCCATGGCTGAGTCATCTGCCTGGTGACCAGAAGCTGGTATCCAACATCATGTGCCTCCCCAGATAATGAGGTCAAATGTGCCAGACCCGCCGCGGGCCTGATAACTGGTTTATTAACATCCCCAAATGATAGCACTTTTGATTAAACCTCACATGTCTGCCTGTCCTCCCTTCGTTCCTTCTAAAATTAGAGCTGGTATTTTGCTAACCATGCCCTTGCTTGAACTTTAGGATGGTTCAAGGATAGTGGAAAATCATGATGTCCCTTGACTATTATTCTCAAGGACAGGGGTTTTCTGGGTCACAAAGCCTTAGACTTTAATTCAAACCTTGCTGGGTTTTATTCCCCTTTGGAATACACTTCAATTTTTTTCAAAGCCAACAAGATATAAAATAAAGCATAAAGTTTAGATTCAGGAATCTTGTGCTCTAATAACAGTTTCTGCCACTTAAACCACATATATAAACCAAGCAAGGTCACTTTGCATCACTGTGCCTCAGTTTCCCATCTATAAAGAGTGCTACTTCTTAGAACTAGTATGGGGATCAAATAAGATAATAGATAGAAATCTGTTTGTGAATAATGAAAGCAGTATATAATTATGAGATAGTGTTATCATAATTGTTATTTCTATTCCTAGGTTTTTTATTTTGTGGCCACATTTCTCTGTTTGAAAACCGTAATTGCCAAAGTCAATTTGTCCCATTTGATTTCAGTGTTCAAGACATAAAATATTCTAAGAGAATTTGAAAATATCCTCTAAAGTGACCCTGGACCTGGGAAGTAAATATGTTCTAGGACGATAGACAGCTCTAGAACCCCATGAATGTGAGTGGAAGGTCAAAGGCCAGACTGTTGGAAAATAGAGGACAAGTGGAATAAAACGGGGTGATGGGTCAATAGCAACAGTGAAAGACTTCAAGCACACGGGAGAACAGGAAAGAAACATCTGGGTTTCCCTGCCGTAGAACAGTGTTTACCTCATGGGGGAAGCTGGTCAAGGCGAAATTACAAAGAAAGTGACAGCAGTCCAGGGGGACAGTAGCTGGCTTTCGGACAAGGATTTGAGCACAGACTGAGGGAGAAGGCAGGAAGAGTAGCAAGTGAAGGATGGATCTGAACAGTGACTCATTCACAAAGAAGAAAACGAGCGTCTGAAGGCTGCGGCAGGGGCTCTGGGATCAGGATGTCAGCGTGAGGCTCACGATGAGGTTGCAAAGCAGGTGAGAGTGCAGGTGTGAGAGAGCTGGGAGGAGAGGAAACTCAGCCAGAGAGAGAGATGTGGGAACTTAAGACCTTAGAGGCGGGGAATTCAGATCCGTGGAATGTGAGCATGGGTGTGGATGACGGAAGTCAGAGAGCAGAGATGACGATCCATGAAGCAGAGACAGTCAAGAACCTGTCGGAACAAGGTCTTCACTGAGTACCCACGCTGCAAGTAGAGCCTCCCAGAATGGAAGTGGGACTTATAAAGATAGGACAGCTAGGATGCACACGGGCACCAAAGTTTTCCATAAATTTGGAGGAATGACCAAGAGTTTAGAAGATGAGAGTGACAAGAAAGCGAAGGAACTGGCATAGCCCAAATGACAGGGAGCCACACATAAGAGAATAAGGATATTATTTGGAAGGCCAACTCTCCTCTCACTCTGATCTCTTGGTCCTCATTCTACTCTCATACGCTAGCCCAGAGATGCTAAAGATAAAGAAGAATGAGCAAACTCCACATGACCCTTGAAAACACCGAAAGATCAATGGCACTTTCTTAGACTGGCAGCTATAGGCATAGAAAGAGGAAGTAGAAAGTTGCTCTATGAAAAGGGAGAGCAGGTAGAGGACTCTGATTCCAACTCGTATGGGTTCAAGAGGACCTGTGGAAAGGACTGGGTGGGAGGACAGCCATCAAAGGATGAAATGACATGCAGAATGCAAAGGCTGGGTGAGCAGACGGGCTTGCATTTGGGCTGTGTCTGACGGACAAGGATGAGGAGCAGGGCAGAATGGACTGACCTCAAGGTTCTGAGTGGGCCTGTAGGTAGGCCCAGACCTCAGGCCTTTTCAGAAACCGGGTGGCATCAGGATTCTTAACAGAACATTGGAGGATGTGACAAGGTACAGACTGGGCCAGAAGCCTTCTGCATGTAAGCTCAGAAGGAAGGTCTTTTCTATGTTCTTCCAGGGATAATGAGTTTGGAGGTGCCACGATCTCTTTTGCCTATTTTAGGTCATAGCTTCTGGACACCCACAAGGCAGTGACATTCAGCCAGCGAGTGGACCTACCAGCATCGTATCTGAAGTGCGGTAGCCTGAGGTCAGCTCTTGGTTATCAAAGGCCTGACGAAACACGATCCTGACGGTGTTTTGATGCTGCGTTCTTAGACTGTCTAATAGCACAGATGGACTCTCTTTCTGCTCCTATACCTTAACCCCTGTTTTCTTCCTCTCTTCTTCCCACATTTGCAACATTATTGGTGACCTTAAAAAATTGGTAACAACCTAAATGCCCAAGAACAGGAGAATAGTAAAATAAATTACAGCATGTTTGAACTTGGGATACCAAGAGGCAATTTTTAAAATGGGGCAAACTTGTGTTACCATAGAAGGATGGCTATGATACTCGTTGAGTGAAAAATAGGATTTGGCAGCATAATAATTAGAGTAGATCCACTTTGAAAAGAAGGAAGGGAGCGAGGGAGAGGAAATTCATACTTATGTATACTGTGTGTATATGAGTACGTGTGTTTGTGTGCTTGTGAACAGAGAAAATTTTTGAAAATATACTGAACTGATAACTGCAGTTACCCCCAGACGTGAGCCTGGGGATGGTGGAAAGAGATATAGGAAGAACTTTACTACTTATACTAGACATGTCTGTGATTCTTAAATGTTTTACAACTATTATTAATTGTTATGATAGTAATTAAAGACAATTCTGTAAATGATTATCTAGATTTTGTCTTTATAAGCTCTAGTACACACTCAAGTTTTATTAACTTTGGATTTGGGCATGATATAAGCAAGCAACAAATGTTTATTTACTCATCGAAGGCATATTGTTTGGAGAAGCTTGGAGCAGGGATGATGAAAGCAATTTGCAAAATCACTCAGCAGAAACTGGAGAATGTTGTCAATGAGTTGGAAAATTGTTCTGAACAATGCGTGATGAAGGTTAGTGGCTGGGCTGCAGCTGAGAAATTTGAACTGCCTTGCTTTTGCATGCCATTTACTATCTTCTGATTCTGAGTAGAACTGAAATTATTAAAGTTTAAAATTACATAAGCAGGGAATTTTCTCACTCTTAAATGAAGAATTTAAAAGTCATGCACAAATAATTGCAGGTTATAAAGTGTTGTATCTGAAACCTACACTGTAAATATTTTAAAAAGTGAATTCAATTTAATATGCTGAAAGGTGAAGTTTTTATAATTTACATATTTAATTTGTTTTTGTAATTTTCCACCCAAGGCTGGGTGACCTTTCCACCCAATCACTCAGAAACCTGTTAAAGTTGACACCAATGACTTCATCTTATATTACCTTCTTGTCTAAATAGAGCTCTGAAAAAATTATTGCAGACAACTTCAGTGTTAAAGCAGCTTTTCGTACAAATATAATTTCTTAAACAGTGTGAATGAGCTGTACTTGGAAATTACTTTCCAGCATCAAGGACACTTCCTAAGCCACTGGCCCAGGTCTCAAGGGCAAAAAGGGCAAAGATGAGGCTTGTCCCCAAGGCCAATCTCTTGCATGCTCTCTCCCCCACCACATTCAGCCCAGCATGCTGGTTCTGCCTCTCCTGGTGCTGCTCGCCCATCCCCCCTGTCGGGCCTGAATTCTTCTCCCACTGTCTCTGCAGGTTTCTTCCGTAAAATTGACTAGTACATTTTAAAAACCAGATCCTATTTTGGAAGAGCAAGTCCAGCCCATGTTTTGAGAAAGCGAAAGAGCTGAAATTCACCAAAAAAACCCGAAATCATAGACATTTCGAATTGCAAGAGATTACAAAAATCTCCGAATTCAATTTCTTCCTTTCAAAGCTGAAGAATCAACTCCCTGAGAGCTGGGTGACCAGCCAGGGCCAAATGGTTATTGTGTAGTCAATTTATTGCTGGACAAAAAGAGCTTATCTTCAGTATCAAGGTATTTGTGGAACATTTTGGTGATATTAATAACATGATCATATAAAAAAATGTGACGCATTCCTATTATATACTCTATTAGATGACCAAACAATAATATTATAGATTGCAACTTCCTGGTATCTGTCGGTTTTTTAAACTAAGGCTTAAGCATCTATTTGTTCCTTTGGCAAATATTTAATGCCTGTTTTATGCCAGGCACTGTTCAGCTTCTGGGAAAGAGCAGGGAACAAAACCGACGTGGAGAGTTCTGAGCAGAGAAGTGATATGATCTGACTTATGTCAAAGTACCACTTGAATTGCTGTGTTGAAAATAGACCATGAGGCAGGGTGGAAGGCAGGCAAGGGTGGATGTAGGAAAACCAGCCAGGAGGCTGCAGCGAATGTGAGTGAACGTGGTGGCATGGCCCAGCACGGTAGTGATGGAATCAATGATACTTTGAAAGAAGTGCCAACAGGATTTGCTAATGCGCTAGATGTGAATATAACAGAAGAAAAGAGTCAGGGGTGACTCCAAAATATTTGGCTTCAGCAACTGAAAGAATGAAGTTGCTATTAACTGAAACGAGGAAAACCAGAAAGATAAGGATTGGACGATAAAATCTGGAATTCAGTTTGGGGCATACTGTTTAAAAACTCCATAAGACATTCAAGAGTGATACTGGTAAGTGTGGTTGGGCCTAGCATTGTGGAGTTTAATAGAAATACTGGGTTGGATATTTTCCAGCTTTAATTTTGAAGCGAAGAGTTGAATTATAGCTAGTCACCCACACAGGCTATAAGAAAGCATTTCTCCCTAGAGTGTTAGTAACTATTGCATTTCCTTGATTCAATAAGTGCTGATTTATCAGCCACCAGGCACTACTATATGTTGGCGAGGGGCATGTATAAAGAGGATTATGGTTCTTGTTCTGTGACTAAATCTAGAGGAAGAGACAGAAAATAAACAACAAACACCTCAAACCCTATAAATGCTGCAATAGGATACTCCAGGCGCCAGTGAAAACACAGACGCAGATGTAATGAATTAGACCTAGGACGACCGGAGACAGGGTTTGAGCGGCGTCTTCAGGGTTGCGTGAGAGTTTTACAGACATCCGAGAGTGGGACGGGTAATCCAGGCAAAGAAAGCAAGCACAAGTGCACCGAGGCAGGAAAGAGGGGAGCCTACCCTGGCACCCACACAGCACCTGTGGCCCCAGCCCAGGCTGCGTGCAGGGTCAGGTGTCTGCTAAGAGCCGGGATGAAGGGAAAGCCGTGGGTGTGGCGCGCAGGAGGTAAGTAAGACGTGCTGGATTGCTACGCTACCTCATCAAGGAAGAGGGAACAAACACAGGCCAGATGAGCAGACACACACGCCCGTGCTGCGCAGGGCCCCGCTGTGCTCTGCTGAGATGCAGTTAATCTCCTGGCGACAGAGGAGATGGCACTGCTGTCAGAGAGGGAGGAACAGGTGCCAGCAGTTGACATTGACTTGAAAGGGTGCCCTTCAGTGGGTTCTCTCCAGTTCCTGAAGAGCCGGGCCAGCTCCTGTGGGGGTTGGGCAGCGAAAGACCAGGCCCGGCGTGGAAGGACCCGGGCCTCTAGCTGAGAGGATGGCGACCACGGCAGGGAGAGTTTTCATTTGGAGAGTGGCAGGATCGGCTTTTCCTAGTTACTCCTTCCCCAGAGACTTTGACAGGGAGTGATGCTTCGACTCAGAGGAATTCGTGTCATTTGGCAGAAATACATAAATGGATCGCAAGCTTGTGCAGAGAACATTAGTGCAGATATACCTCAGATCCTATTATGTGAAGAGCCTGACAAAAAACATATGAAAAAATGCTCAACA
>CAUYSK010092375.1:0-12042 GCA_963575035.1 Avahi laniger | reverse complement strand
TTTGGTTTTGATGGGGTTTCGCTCTTGCACCGGCTGGTCTCGAAAACCTGTGCTCAGAAAAATCCACCCACCTCGGCCTCCCAGTTTGCTAGGATTAAAGGCGTTCGCCACCGCGCCCGGCCAAAAATTTTTTATCTTTTTTTTTTTTTTTTTTTTTTGAGACAGAATCTTGCTCTGTTGCCCGGGCTAGAGTGCTGTGGCATCAACCTAGCTCACAGCAACCTCAAACTCCTGGGCTCAAGCAATCCTTCTGCCTCAGCCTCCCGAGTAGCTGGGACTACAGACATGTGCCACCATGCCCGGCTAATTTTTTATATATATATTTTTAGCTGTCCAATTAATTTCTTTCTATTTTTTTGGTAGAGACGGGGTCTCGCTCTTGCTCAGGCTGGTCTCGAACTCCTGAGCTCAGAACAATCCACCCACCTCGGCCTCCCAGAGTGCTAGGATTACAGACGTGAGCCACTGTGCCTGGCCTTACATCCTTCTTATATCCTTCTAAACCACCTGGATCCTTGTTAGGAATTAGGCAAGGTATATATAAAAATAGTAAGACTCAAGGAAACATTCTTCGTGAGAAAATAGGTTATTTGAAAACCATATAGGGTCTGAGAGAAATGTCATAAGCAAAACTTCTTAACAGGAAGTTTATTGAATTAGAAAATACTTTTTTCCCTTTTTCTTCCTTTTCTTTTCTTTTTTTTAAAACAGGGTCTTGCTCTTTCACCCAGACTGGAATACAGTGGCATCATCTTAGCTCACTGCAACCTCAAACTCCTGAGCTCAAGTGATCCTCCTGCCTCAGCCTCTGGAGTCACTGATACTATAAATGCACACCACCACACCCAACTAATTTTTTTTTTTGTAGAGACAGGGTCTCACTATTGCCCAGGCTGGTTTCATACTTCTGGCCTCAAGTGATCCTCCCACCTCAGCTTCCCAAAGTGGTTGCATTACAGGTGTGACCCACCATCCCCAGCCAAAAGATACTTTTTGAAATGTACTTAAATTTAAATGTTATTTTGCATGCTTAATTCATTCCTATTAAAGACATATTACATGTCTGCCACTTTTCTAGGTGTTGAAGATACAACTGCAACCAAATAAAAATTGCTGTCCTCAAGGTGCTTACCTTTTAGTGGCTAATGCTTTAAATAAAATATGTAGTATATTACATGGTAATAAGAACTGTAGAGAAAAATAAAACAGAAAAGAGGGGGAGAGAGTGCTCATCCCTGGAGTGAGAGATCGCACTTTCCTATAGTGTTGTTAGGGAAAGTCTTACCCAAGAAGGAGCCATTTAAATAAAAATTTCAAGGAGCAAGTCATGCACATATTAGGGAGACAAACAATCAGGGAATAAATAGCAAGTACAAAGTCTCTATATGGGGAAAATAACATGTTTTAAGAAACAGCTAGAAAATTAATATGGCTGATGTAGAGTGAGCAATGGGAAAAATACTAGGAGATGTATGAAGTGGGAAAGAGTTGAGGGGCACGTTAAAGAAGACTTTATAGGCCATTGTAAAGACTTTGTTTTGTTTTGTTTGACTCTGAGTAAGATCAAAAGCCTTTAAAATGTTTTGCTTAGAGGAAAAACATGACTTATATTTCGGTAGGATTATTCTGGCTATTATGTGGACAAATAACCGAATGGGGCAAAGACAGATACTAGAGTTGAATTTAGAGGTCATTGCAATAATCCAGGTGAGAGACATGGTGGCTCGGACTAGAATATTGGCAGGAAAGGTGGTAAGAAACAGTCAGGTTCTGGATATAGTTTGCAGGTAGATTTACTAGAATTTGCTGTTGAATTAGAAGTGATTTATGAGAGAAAGAAATGAGTCAAGGATGGAACCTCTATTAACTGAGATGAGGCAAGTGGGGAATAATTTGGTCTAGTTTCATATAAATTATGTAAAGTTTTAGTCTCATAGTCTAGTATCCCATGGCTAATGTAGTACCATGTCCATGGTAGATAAGTGATAGGTATTATTGACTAATTTAATATTTTTCTTTGTCTCAGAGTTAATTTAGACTTTGACTTTGATAAATTCCTACATTTATAATGAATGGATTTCTTTTTAAGTTCATTGATTTCATTATGTTTTGTAATGGATTATAAAGCACATTAATAGAAACACAACTTAAATTCTTTTCTTGCCTTACGATCATTCAAAAATAATAATAAACATACACTGAATAATGTTTTTGTCTCACTAACGTATTTGAACTCCTCGTTCCCCCCTTGGCAAACTTGTCTGAAAGTATAGTATTACATGTTATGTCATGGGTATACTAGAGCACATGTGTTCAATACATGTCATAAATGGATGCAGCTGGTTTCCTGCGCAGTTTAAGAGAAGTCATGCACACAGCTGAGATCTTCAAACTTCAGAACTCCTTGTATTCAGTTTCTATCCTATGTAAGCATGCTGTTGTTTCAATTAGTGCAAATGTGTAACAAACTACGTTAATGGCTTAAAAAATTATTTTGTTTCAATAGTTAAACTGCTAAATCTGGTTAATTTTCCTTCCCTCTGCCTTCAGTCCCTACAAACCAATACTACCTCTTGATGAAGAACATTGTACTTACAGTCTTAGTTTTATACTCAAAACTGAAAAGGCCTTGGCAAGGGGGAAAAAAGTTACCATCTCAAAGGGAAAAGCTGAATTCATACACAGGAACTGCAGGATTACTTTGGCGTTTTACTAGTCCCTTGTAACACTAGCAAGTCCCATAAATACCTAATGAAAAAACAGCAGAAAATGAGATCTGCAGCAGCCTTTTGAGATCGAATTTATGTTGCTGAACATTTTTTTGAGGTTGAGTGTAAAGGTCAAAAGAAAGTGGATAGATTAAAGTTGCTGATTTTTGCAAACTTAAGGCCATTTTTAAAGGTTTCTTTTTCTGTAGCAAGAAAATTTCAAGATAAATGGCTTTCCTTCATTAGCTGAAATGTCATGTCTTCATTTAATATGTTACCTGAGACATTAAATGATTTAGTAGTATTTACATCCAATAAATAAAATTCTCAATCCACTTTAACAAATCTAGGTGAATAAATTTATGAAATTTCAGGTCCTTCCAAGAACAGCATAGTGATAAATGAATATATATATGCATATGTTTGTATTACTATGTATGTATGTATTTCTAAATTATTTATGGATACTATAGAAGGAAAAGGTAAAAATCAAAGTTTTCCCCCTTTTAAGTGTAGGTTATTGATTCAGCAACACAATTACCACCCTTTTTTTTTTTCCATATCCAATTCTGTTACACTGTTACAGTGAAGGTAAATGACCACAAAGAAAGGACGGTGGCATCTTTTATCATTACAGCAAGATTCATGGATGCTTTTCCTGGTCTCTGTAGCTTCTGAACAACCTTTTCACATGGTATCACTGGTCTAAGCCTGTATCAAAGAAACTGTGAGTTATTAGGGTACTTCAAATTTGGTGCAGTGAAAGACAGTTAACTGCCATTCAAGTTGATAGTACAGAAAGCTACAACAGTGTTAACCTCAAGTTATAGATTATTTATATCTCCAGGGCTTTCTTCGTGTCTTCGATTTCATAGTTCAAATGACCTCATCATTAATACTTAGAATTCAAGAGAATATGATAAAAAATTAAAACTTGTTGTATTTCTTGCTGTACTATAGTAAAAAGTTTTCATAGAATTTAAGCAAATAATGTCATAGTAGAACAATAATATATAAAATCCTTTCTTTTTTATGGTAATTGATTATTACTAGTAAAACTATTCATTTTATCCCTAGGAAGTGGGGTTATGAGGGACTTGTCTCTATGTTTTGCTCTGTTTAATTTTACATGAAAAATATTTTTATAAGGAAAAAATTTTCATTATTTTCATTTAAATCTATATATAAAACATTAATTGATATTAACTGATCTTTTGTCCCCTGGAATCACAATGAATATTAAATGTTATTTTTGTATTATAGTTTATTTTGCAATTTCAATTCATTTCTATTAATATGGTAACTAGCATCTTTATGAAACTAGGTAAAACAGTCACATATCTCATTAGTCACTGTCAACCAGTTCTCAAACTCAGGTACCCTGTCTTTTTTTTTTTGTACTGCATTTTCTCATTAGTTCTGGCTACACTGTATGGGCTATTTCCTCCTCTTAACTTTTTATATTTTATTACACTGTTAAAGTACAACTGTACTTCTCTTCTCAAGTGCCCTTTTCCATCAGTACTGTTTCTACGCGAGGGTCCCAAGTGGGCAATGATTCTGATTGGGGAAGAGTGAGATGATGGTGCTGTAACTAGTGGTATTAAAAGGCCCGTAGGAAGGTAGATAGATGTACAGTGTGTCTCTTAAAGAGAGCCTTTCCCCTCACCTCCTTCTCAAGACAAAGGCTGTGCCTTAACTGACTTTTTTGCCATCCTTACTTTTGAGGCTGCCCATTAGGGGTATCTTTGGATTGTTTTTGATATTGTTGAGGTGAAGAACTCAAATAAACCAAAACCTCCTTTACTTTTGTAATTTTAACAAAGTTGCACTCTCCAAACCTTCGTAAGTAATATCTAATGATCCTCTCAAATGTGACAAGCTGGCTCGGCATGGTGGCTCCCACGTGCAATCCGAACAGTTTCAAAGGACAAGGCGGGAGGATTGCTTGAAGCCAGGAATTTGAGACCACCTTGAGCAAAAGCAAGACCCTGTCTCTACAAAAAATAGAAGAATTAGCCAGGCATGGTGGCGTGCGCCTGTAGTCCCAGCTACACTAGGGAAGCTGAGGCAGGAGGATCTCATCAGTCAGTCCAGGAGTTTGAGGTTGCAGTAAGCTATGATGACACCACTGCACTCTAGCCAGGGTGACAGAATGAGACTGTGTCCAAAAACAAAAAAACAAACTCTACCAAATATGACATAATATTATGTTAGTTTTTAATGATAGTTGTTAATAGAATGATTTTAATGTTTTGGCTAGTTACAATTAGTAAAATTTATTATGTATACTCTATGCTCATTAATAGAGCTTTTTATGAAGGGGTTAGAATTATGTACTGGTTACAGTGTTAGATGGCAAATTCGGTTTCAAATATTATTAGGCATAGTTTTGCTAATTTGCATAATGTGCAAGTTTAATGACCTTTCTGGACCTATAGTACACTTCTTCTAAAATTCAAAGATGGGCTGGGCGTAGTGGTATGTATATATAATGTGTGTGTGTATGTGTGTGTATATATATATATATATAGACCAGGGGTGTGTATATATATGTGATCTAGTGTTTTTTGAAATTTTGGTCAAAAATACATAACATAAAATTTGCCATCTTAACCATTTTTTAAGTGTACAGTAGTGTAAACTAAATGCACAGCAGATCTCTTGTTATACAAACTTTTTGCAAAATTGAACCTCTGTATCTATTGAACAGCAACTCCCCTTTTCCTCCTTCACACAACCTCTACAAACTACCATCTCGCTCTTTGATTCTTTGAATTTGACTATTTTAGATACTTCATGTAAGTGGAATCAAGGTGTATTTGTCTTTTTGTGACTGGCTTATTTCACATAAACATGACATAATGTCCTCAATGTCCTCATCCATGTTGTAGCATATAACAGGATTTTCTTCTTAAGGCTGAATAAAATTCCATTGTGTATATATACCACTTTTTTGTGTTTTCTTTTGTTTTTGAGACAGAGTCTCATTCTGTTGCCCTGGGTAGAGTGCCATGGCATCAGCCTAGCTCACAGCAACCTGAAACTCCTGGGCTCAGGTGATCCTCATGCCTCAGCCTCCCGAGTAGCTGTGACTACAGGCATGCACCACCATGCCCAGCTAATTTTTTCTATTTTTAATAGAGACGGGGTCTTGCTCTTGCTCAGGCTGGTCTTGAACTTCTGACCTGAAGGGTCTCCTGCCTTAGCCTCCCAGAGTGCTTAGGGTTACATGTGTGAGCCACTGCACCCAGCCTATACCACATTTTTTAAATCTATTCATCTGTTAATGGACATTTAGATTGCTTTCACCTCTTGGCTATTGTGAATAATCCTACAATGAACACGAGTGTGCAAATATCTCTTAACATCCTGTTTTCAATTCTTTTGTATATATTTCCAGAAGTGGGATTGCTGGTATTCTTAATTTGTGAGGACACTTCATACTGTTTTCCGTGGTGGCTGCAACATTTTACATTCCCCAAAGCAGTGCACAAGGGTTCCAATTTCTCCACATCCTTGCTAATACTTGTTATGAGTTTTTTTTTTTTTGGCGGGGGGTGGGGGGGACGGGTAGCAGCTATCCCAGTAGGTATAAGGTGATGTCTCATTGTGTTTTGATTTGCTTTTCTCTCTAGTTAGTGATGTTAAGCATCTTTTCATGTACTTGTTGGTCATTTTGTATCTTTGGAAAAATGTCTGTTGAAGCCCTTTACCAATTTTAACTTGGATTGTTTCAGGGGGTTTTTGTTATTGAGTTATAGGAGTTCTTTATATATTCTGGATATTAACCCTTTATCAAATACATGGTTTGCAAATATTTCCTCCCATTCCATGAGTTGCCTTTTCACTCTGTTGATTATTTCCTTTACTGTACAGATGTTTTAAATTTTGATAGTCATATTTGTATTATTTTTTCTTCTGTTTCCTGTGCTTTTGGTGTCATATTCAGGAAATCATTGCCAAATCCATTGCCATGAAATTTTTTCCTAGATTTTCTTCTAGGAGTTTTATAGTTTCAGGTTTTAAATTTGCAGGTCTTTAATCCATTTTGAGTTAATTTTTGTATATGCAGTAAGTTATGGGTCCAACTTCATTCTTTTGCATGTGAATATTCTATTTTTCCCTACCACCATTTGTTGAAGAAACTATCCTTTCCCTATTTTGTTAGGTAAAGGCCTTGGCACCTTTGTCAAAAATCATCTGACCAAATACATGTGGGTTATTTGGGAGTTCTCTCCTCTGTTCCATTGGTCTGTATGTCTGTATACTATTACCATGTTGTTTTGATTACTGTTGCTTTGTAATATGTTTTGAAATCAGGAAGTATGAGGCCTCCATCTTTCTTAAGATTGTTTTGGCTATTTGGGACCTTTGGAATTTCATATAAATTTTGGAATGGTTTTCTCTGTTTCTGCAAAAAATGTCATTGGGATTTTTATAGGAATTGTATTGAATCTATACATTGCTTTATGTAGTATGGATATTTTAACAATGTTAAATCTTCCAATCTATAAACACAGGGTGTCAGACCGGGCACGGTGGCTCACGCCTGTAATACTAGCACTCTGGAAGGCCGAGACGGGTGAATTGTTTGAGCTCAGGAGTTCAAGACCAGCCTGAGCAAGAGCAAGACCCCATCTCTACTAAAAAAATAGAAAGAAATTAGCTGGACAACTAACAATATACATATATATATAAATTACTTGGGCATGGTGACGCATGCCTGTAGTCCCAGCTACTTCGGGAGGCTGAGGCAGAAGGATTGCTTGAGCCCAGGAGTTTGAGGTTGCTGTGAGCTAGGCTGACGCCACGGCACTCTAGCCCGGACAACAAAGCGAGACTCTGTCTCAAAAAAAAACAAGGTGTCTTCCCATTTATTGATGTCTTCTTTAATTTCTTTCGACAGTATTTTGTGATTTTCAGTGTACAAGTCTTGTGCCTCATTGGTTAAGTTTATTCATAACTATTTTATTCCTTTTGAGGCTATTATAAGTGCAGTTATTTCCTTATTTTCCTTTTTGGATTATTCATTATTAATATATAAAAACACAATTGATTGTTTTGTGTTAACTTTGTATCCTGCAGCTTTGCTGAATTTATTTGTTAGCTCTGATGGATTTTGTTGTACATTCTTGAGGGTTTTCTACATACAAGATTATATTACCTACAAACAGGTAATTTTACTTCTTCCTTTCCAATTTGGATGCCTTTCATTTCCTTCCTTCCTTTCCTTCCTTCCTTCCTCTCCTCTCTTTCTTTCTCTCTCCTTTCTTTGATCACTGTGGCTAGGACTTCCAGCCTTGTGTTGAACAGAAGTGGCGATAGTGGGCATCCTTGCCTCGTTCCTGATCTCAGAGGGAAAGCTTTCAGCTTTTCACCATTGAGTGTTAAGTTAGCTGTGGGCTTTTCATGTATGCTTTATTATGCTGAGGTAATTTCCTTCTATGTCTTGTTTGTTGAATGGTTTTCTGTTTTGTTTTTATTCATGAGAAGGTGTTCAATTTTGTCAAATGCTTTTTCTACATCAATTGAGATGATTATCTAATTTTGATGTCTCATAAGATTTTTTTCTGTAGCAGTCCTTTTCCTCCTCCCCCTTCCATTTTTTTTTACATACCATTGGTTTGTTGGAGAAGCCTGTTCATTTGTCCTACGTAATGTTCCGTGAGGCTCAGTGCTTCCCTGTAGTATTATTCCTCTATCACCTGTAATTCCTAATAAGATCTAGAAATGCATTATTTAATACAATAGCCACTAGCTACATGTGGCTATTTACCTTTAAGTTTTTAAAAATTAAATTAAAAATACTTCAGCCACAGTCACCACACATCCAGTGCTCAGTAGCCACATGTGAGTAGTGGCTGCCGTATTGGACATTGAAAAGGAACATTTTCATTGTTGCAGAAAGTGGCCCAGTGTAAGGAACTGATATGACAGTGTTGTTTTTTTTTTTTCTGTACTCTATTTTCTAGCTATCTCAATACAATTTTGGAGTATTTTCAGACATTCTAATTTTAACCAATTCTAATGGTTATTTATTAGTATCTCACTGTGGATATTTTTTCTTCTTCAATAGTTTTATTTTAAAATAATTTTCGATTTATAGAAAGGTGCACTTGACCAGCCTAAAAAAAAAAACAGAAAAAAAGAAGGGTGCAAAGATAGCACAGAGAAGTCCTGTGTACTCTTCACTTAACTTCTAATGTTAACATCTTACATAGGATCATTATAAAATTATATTAACTTTGGTATAATACCACTAACTAAACTACAGACTTTATTTTCCTGGTTTTTCAAGTAATGTCCTTTTTTCCCTTCCAGAATCCAATTGATACCACTTGGCATTTAGTTGTCATGTTGCTCTGTCTTTCCTTGTGTTTTATGGCCTTGATGCTTATGAAGAGTAGAAGTCAGATAGTTTTTACAGTATACTTCAATTTCAGTTTATCTTTCAATTTCAGTTGTTTTCTTATAATTACACTGAAGTTATGGGTTTTTGAGAATACTGCTGAGGTGATTTTGCCTTCTTAGTTTATCACATCAAGGTGTACATGATATCAACCAGACTTGTTACCATTGATATTAACCTTTATCAAGTTAAGGTGATATCTGTCAGGTTTCTCCTCAGTAAAGTTACTATTTTTTTCCTTTCCATATACTGTTCACTAGAAATGAGTCACTAAGTCCAGCTCACACTCAGGGAAAGGTGAATTAAGCTCTACCTCCTGGAGGAAGGATTATCAAAGAAATTATGGACATGTGATAAAAGTGCTACAGTAATTAGTAAATATTTTCAGGGAGATATTATGAAATTATGCAGATACCCTATTTATTTTTTATTTTAGTATTTTACTCACTGATTTTTAGTATTTATCAATGGATCTTGCCTATAGGAATTATAACCATGGTGTTCTAGTAGTGGTTTTCTATTTCCCTCATTTCTTATACATTTAATAACTAGAATTCTGTAAGGAAGGTTTGTCTCTTTCCTCCCACTTTTAAAAAATTAAATCATTTATATCAATATGGGCTTGTGGATATTTATTTAGTTATTTGGATTAGCACCCAATACTGGATTAATTTTATTGCTCATATTCTGGCTTTAACTATTGAGAGCTCTTTCAGGTTGGCTTCTGTATCCTTGTGCCAGACACCCTCCCTTTTTTAGTACTTCTTTCTAGCAATACAAGATGATGTTGGCTTTTCATACTGCAGCCTATTTCTTCAAGGAGCACCGGTTGCCTTTATTAAAGAATGGTACTTAGAAACCAACATCTGGGTCCTTGTGCTTGTAGCTGGCAGTCATTGCTTCTAGGTTTCCTCAGCAGATGGAGCTAGGAAATATATATATGTCTACTAACTCATACACACACACACACACACACACACACACACACATCCTGTACCTGTGTGCATATGTATAATATATATAAAAACATGAGCTCATAATCGTATCTCTCATTCTAATTCAGTACCGCAGACTTTATGCTTATGTTTCCCTTTTCTTTATTTGTAACTTCTTTTTCTGGTAGTGAGAAAGCTAACTCTCATTATTTGACTTATTTACTTATTTTTTAAACCACAGGATACATGTAAAATAGTTTGAATATCGCTAAATCATACCCCTATGATAAACAAATTTACCAATTAGAGTTTAGTGTTTATATACAGTTCTTTTTGTCTTTAGGCCTATAATATGTATAGAAAATAGGGGTTGCTACAGTTATTTTGGTTCCTTTCCCACAATTTTCAGTAAGGTTATGTCATACATATGTAATGCAGACTATTATAATTTGTCACAATTTGCATTCCCCCAACATTCTAATTGATATTTTAAAATTTGTATTCACTACAAGTATTATAAGTCATCATTCTTTAATTTTTGAAAAAGGTGAAGAATCATGAATGCACTGCTACAGGATGATACAGAACCATACTGTCACTCTAAAAATTCAGAAGTGTGACTTCTTTATAGTCAACTCCTCCTTGTAACTCCAAGCCCTGGGAATCATTAATCTGGTTTTCAGCTCTACGGCCTTAAATTATATTTTTAGACTGTCACATAAATGAAATGATGCAATATGTAGCCTATTGGTTCTGGCTTCTTTCACTTAGCAAAATGCATTTAAGATTCATTCTTGTGTGAATCGATAGCTCACGTTTATTATGTAAAATATAGTTTAAAGCTGACTTTTGTCATTGTATGCTACCCTTTCTATTTTATTAGGTTTATTTGTTTTTATCTTTCGCCATGTCCTCCACCACCCCTGTTTTATGTATATGTTTCTTCTGATAATTCATGAGGCTTGTATTTTTATTTTAGTTATTGCCTTTAGATCTGTAACTTCATATAAAATAATTAAATTTTCATAATAAAAACATATTAAATATTCTTGTTAGAAAATCCTCATTTCCTTTTCTTAGAAAATTTTTCTTTCCCTTTGTGTTTTTAAGAATACTTAGACCTCTCATATTTGGGGAAGGGGCGGAGGCAACATGCATAACCTGAACATCTGTACCCCCATAATATGCTGAAATAAAAAAAAAAAAAAGAATACTTAGACCTCAGTGACCTGATTTATCAGCTTTTCAGGATCTTCTTGACCACTAGCTATAAAAGATGAGGAAATCTTACTTACGCTCATAGTCTCTCACCTTCCTCTCCCAATTACTAGATTTTATATATTTCTTTATTGCTAGGATTTATAATATTTATATTCTGTTCTGTAACCTACCTGCTCTCACCCTCTCCCCTGTAAATTTTTTGTCTTATTCATACCAGTTAAAAAGCAATGAACCGAATCAATCTTCATACCTAAGCCTTTCATAATAGTCAGTTTATCTCTTGGTTTGCTAAAGTTTGTTCTTGGTGGTTTCTTCAGAAGGTCACATAAAAACCATGTGCCTTCAGAAAGGCACATAAAACCATTATGTTCAGCTTTGTCTCTTAATTTATATTAATAGTTAGATGGTAGTTTGGTCAGATAACAATTCTTAGCTAGACTTTCTTTACTTGAGGAAATGATAGGCATTTCTCCATTCTCTTAGAACTTTAAATGATGCTTTGAAGAGTCTGAGCACTCATATATTTCTTCCCTCTTCATTAGTAACTCTCTGTTCCTTATCTAGTTTTATTTTTCTACCACCTGGCATATATGTTCCTCAGCTTTTTTGCTTGCTGTCTGTCTCCGTCTCATAGAATGCAGACATCAATAAAGGGATTTGGTCAGATTTGTTCCATGTTGAATTCCAAGAGCTTAAGTTTGTGGTTACTGCTTAGTATATATCTATAAGCATTTGTCGAATTAATGATGCCAGACTGATTCTATCT
>CAUYSK010092368.1:0-15966 GCA_963575035.1 Avahi laniger | reverse complement strand
TTCCCATAGGTGCACATTAGTGTTGATCGATTCGTACCAATTTAATGGAGAGTACATGTGGTGCTTGTTTTTCCATTCTTGTAATACTGTATACTGATAATAAAGGAATTCCTTCTTCCATTTTGCTATTTCTATACATTTCATATCCTTTTTCTTTCTCAGTTACTCCATCACTGCCTTTTCTGTATTATTGTTTTTTATGTGCTAGATCAAGTAAAAGGCAATAAAAAGGGGTGGAAATTAGCAGGCAGTCCTTGGAAACATTGCAATACAACAAAACAATCCACACCCATTAGTGAAAAAGATTACAACTGAGGCAAGTAATAGAACATCAAAAACATAAAAGGAAAAGTGGGAGACCAAGTCTCTAGGAAATTAGGGCCTATGTGTACTAGGAAATTAGAAAGTCACGTGCATGCCCAGTGCAGGACATATGCTCAGAGAAAGCTTGAGAAGAAACAGTACTGAGGTTCCTTAAAAAATGAAAAATAGGCCGGGCGCGGTGGCTCACGCCTGTAATCCTAGCCCTCTGGGAGGCCGAGGTGGGCGGATCATTCTGAGCTCAGGAGTTCGAGACCAGCCTGAGCAAGAGTGAGACCCCACCGCTACCAAAAATAGAAAGAAATTAATTGGACAGCTAAAAATATATATAGAAGAAATTAGCCGGGCATGGTGGCACATGCCTGTAGTCCCAGCTACTCGGGAGGCTGAGACAGTAGGATCGCTTAAGTCCAGGAGTGTGAGGTTGCTGTGAGCTAGGCTGACGCCATGGCACTCGCCCCAGGCAAGAGAGTGAGACTCTGTCTCAAAAAAAAAAAAAAAAAAAAAAAATGTCTATGTAGCTGAGATTGAGCAGTTGTGGGCTTCCCTGGGGAGATCCACGGAGGTGATGAATGTGAAGGGTGTGCTGTGCGGTGCTGCACGGCTAGCTATGTTGTTCTTACTGTCTTAACAGTCTTTCCTATAGTGCATCCATTTCCAGCTTTACTTCTCTATACTTTTTTTTTTTTTCCACGATCCATGTATGGAAGCCAAACAGACCCTCTTACTGGGCAGGCCATGTAGTTCCCTTGCTTTCCTATCTTTATGCCTTTCTTAGGTGATTCCCTCCACTTTGAATTCTTCCCTTTTGGTATGTGTCACTCTCACCTCTTTTCAGAAACCCAGCTACATAAGTCCCTTCACCAGAAGACCATCCCTGGTGGTGTTACTCCCTCATCTGTAGTCCTGGGGCATGCTGCCTGTTCCTTTACTAGAACCCCATATCACTTTCTCTCTTACTTTGTAGGTTTGAATGTCTGTGTCTTTCTACTTTCCCTCCTGACTGAGTACTTTCTGAGAAGAAGCTCAGACATGCAGCCCCTTGATATTCCTAGAGCCACGTCCGATAGAAACTAGAAGCCCAGTAACTAGTTATTGAATTGTGGGCTGTGTTTTAACTTAGTACCCAATACATTGAATTCTTTGCATTTTCCAGCTAGATATAACAGAAGAAGACTGCTTTAGTTTATTTCCTCTGGAAACCCTTGTGTACCTGACTCCTGACTCAGAACATGGTATGTAGTCCTGCATGGATTCATGTAGCACATTGTTCCTAGCTTTTTGTTTCATCATCCCCTGTGGCAGAATTTATTAAAGCCACTCAAGGAGTATTCCCCCCCCCCAAAATGGAATGAACATGAATTGCACCCCTCCTATGGGCAGGTGCCTCACTGGATGCTGCACAGATTTAGAATTTCCATCCTCATCTGGACCTTGTGTGCTGCCTGATGATCCTTCCCAGTTTCCCTGGTCAGCTGCCCTCATTGGCCCTTCTTGGGTCAATGTTAGATACATATTTGTACCTAGAAAGTAATCTATTTCACATAATTTTAAAATTTATTGGTATTAAGTTGATCATAATATTTTCTTCTAATTATTTCACATCTGTCTCTAGTTTTAATTTTGTTTTCTTTCTGAATCTAATGTTGATTTGGGTCTTTTTTGTTGATTAGATATGTCAACAGCTTATTTTTTTGGTCATTTCAGAGAGTTACCTTTTGGTTTTATTGAGCAAATCTATCTTTTTGTTTTCTGTTCATTAAATTTCTACTTTTATTAATAATTCTTTCCTTTTGCTTTCTTTGGATTTAGAAATTATAAACAGACTTGATGTCAATGTCCTTCATTTTTTCATTAGCTCTTGAAGATGTTGATCTAAACAAAGTTTACATCCTTGGTGGACTTGTGGATGAAAGCATTCAGAAGGTAAGTGTACATTTCAACCCCAACATCTATATTTTGAAAAGTAGTGCTTACTTTTTGAGGCCTTTGTGCTGTCATCTTAGAGGGAACAGGAAGAAAGAGCCTATTTCCCCCAGGCTGGCCCTCCTACTTGTGACACCTCCTTTCTCTTCTGCAGTGTCAGTGGTCCTGAGCCTGACAGAATGAAGAGTCAGGAATTAGAATGGGTACTGTTTGCTAATTACATAAACAGTTGAGCTTCTTTCTCCTCTCCTCTCTTCACTTCTGCAAGGATAACTCTGATCTTGACCAAGTAAGCGTTGGCTCAGCGTGCTTACCAGCTGTTCTTTGAGAGAGAATAGTTTGCTCCTTCTTAGGCCTACCTCCCTGCTGATACAGTCTTATCCCCAAACCTCAAACTCATAGCATTGTCCAGATTTCTTTTGTTGGAGTTTTATTGGAATAATTGGGGTATCACTGGATTTTTGAAATATGTTTCTATTATACAAATATTTGTTGAGATAATATTTGTTTATATATACTAATTAACATATTGCATAGATAATAAGTTAACTAATGATATAATAGTTAAATGTACAAAAAAAAAGTACAGTAAAAAGTAAGTCTCCTTCCCACCTTTGTCCCCTAGTCCTCCTCCCCTGAGGCAACCGCTGTTTTCTTGTGTACCCTCCTTGATGTATTATATGATCACACATGTGTTTGTGGGTATATTTTACACATATATCAGTGCGCTTTATATATTTTTTCATATATGTATAAAATACACATATAAACTCAATACAGATGATAGGTTAATTTAATTGCATTTATTTTAAAAACATTAGAGTTCCTTGACTCTCCATAGTGATAATCAAAAAAATAAGCAAGGAGTCTCTTACAGAAGAATGATAGCCAATAAATGAGGAATACATAATAGAATTAGAAAATTATCATTTGTCACTCCCAGTGTCATTATTGATTCAGACAACTGACTGTGAATGAAAGGTTGGGGAGGAACTGGCTATTTACATGGTCTCAAGGTATCACCCTACAAAGGCAAAAATTTAACATTACAGTGAAACAATCTGGTGGTCACCATCTTATCCAAACTTGATCAAATTTAGCATCACCAATAGAAGCACAATCTGTGCCTCCTGATGTGATCTCGCCTGTGAAGTATTCTTGCTACAGTGTTTAAACCGAATTTAATCATGAGGAAACAGACAAATCCAGAATGTGGGACATTCTGCAAGACGACTGGATTTTCAAAAAAGTCAATGCAATGGAAACTAAAACGGGCAGGGGGCTGTTTTAGATTAAAGGAGGCTAAAAATAATAGCCAAATGGAGTATGTGAGCCTTAATTGGATTCTGTATTGAGAGGAAAGCTTTATAAAAGACATTTTTGGAAAAGCTGAGATTTTGACACAGACTTGTGTATTAAGTGAAATTATGGAATCGTTGAAAAAGTTGCTTAGAAGTAGAAACGGTATTGTGGTAAGGTAGGAGAATGTCATTGTTCTTAGGTGCATGCTTAAGTATTTAGTGATGAAATATGATGTTTCAAATAGTTCAGCAAAATATGTATTTATATACAGAGACAGAAAAGCAGATTTGATAAAATGTTAACAACTGGTGAGTCTAGATGACAGCAATGAGTATTGGTTGTATTATTCTTTCAACTTTTCTCAGGTTTGAAATGTTTCAAAATTAAAAGTTTGGCGGGGGGAAGTTAGCCTAATTGCAGAGTACGGTATTGGCACTTACCCTGTGAGTTGTCACCATTCTCCTGTAGCAGGGTGACGGCCCCTTTTTCCGAGGTGGTGAAGTCCATAGTGAGCAGTGTGTGCTTTATAGATGTACAATTTTAACACATTGTGTTCTTTTCTCTCTCCACCAGCATTTAAACTGAATAATAACTAGCACAAAGGTCGTCAGATGCATAGAACTTTTTGGTTGTTAGAGAGTTTGGCTTCTTCACAGGAATAAGCTTAAGAACAACATTGCTTCAAAGAGAGTTATTTTATCTTTAAGTGTGCAGAGAACAGAAACTAGACTGTAAGTGCCTCCAGGGCAGCACCCAAATATCCTACTAATGTTGAATTCGGTACTCTAGTTCAAAGTGATTATACAGGAATAAGACTTTTTTTTTTAAACAAACATATCATAGCTCATATTTACAAAAGAATGTTATCCTTTCAAAGAAATCCTTTGAGTAGCTGTACCCTTGTTCCATCTGAATTGCATCACTTAAAACATTTTTGGAAGTTCTCTCTTGGAATTGTGTTTCCTGTGAGTCTGAGAGGCAGGTAATCCAGTGTCAGTACAAAATGGGTGCTAGGCCTGCTTCACACTGTTCCACTTGGTTAGACCACACTCATGATGGCCAGTCAGTTATGGGACTATAAATGAAAGGACATTGACTAGCTAGAACAAGTTCAGAAGAGCTTGCCCTGAATGATAAAAGGACTTGAAACTAAGTCATAATGAAAGAGTCGACAGAACTGAGACTGTAGTCAGTGGACGAGAGTATTCACAGGGGCATGATCACTGCCTCCCAGTATCTGAATCGCCATCTTGTGGAAGGGCTATTTTACTTCCATGGTGTGGCCCCGGGGGAATAGAACTAGGATGAATGAGTAGAAGTCCTAGAAAAAAACAGAAGAATTTCCTATCAACCAGTGCTGTCAGAGTTGAAACGGGTTGCCCCAGGATGCATGAACTCCTTTGTCACACATTGTCCATTGACCATGTGGCCATTTAGGAGAGAAGTTACAGAGCATATACAAACAGTGGATGGGTGGTTAGAGTGGGATAGTTAACACTTTTGAGAACCCTTCCAAACCTCAGCATGTTAATAATCCCTATAATCTAAAACTTCCTCTTTAATCCTGAAATGTTAGGTAAAAAAAAAATTTCCTGTGCTTATTACAAGGTAGCAAATGTAATTTAAACTTTAGTTCATGAGTCAGGGACATCTTATGTAGGAGCACTTCCTTTTAATTGGACTGCCTGTTCTCACACTTTAATGCCATTTATTACAGTGGTGTATGCGTCTTGAATCCTGTCTTCCTTTTCTCTAATTTGCTCCTACCAGTTGGCAATGAGCTGGAAGTTCCAGACATCCAGAATTGGGTCTTACTGAGTTAGGGCCAGGAGCAGTCTGATTGGTTAGGCTTAGGCCACTTGTGCCTTTGGATGCTGATTGTGGCTGCAGATGTGCCTCTTTTGTGTACTTCCCTCTTGGTTGTAAGTGGTAGTGAGTGGAGGCTTGTGGAACTTACCCTTCAAAAAGTGAGATGTTGCCACACAAGCCCTTTCTTACTTGGGACAATTATTCTTCATTATCTGTAACTTGTTTTGTTCTACTGTAGGCTTCTTATTTTTAATGTGTGTATCCTTTAATTATGATTATAGATGGAAACTGGAACAGTGGGAAATAAGGATTCTTACAATTTGCTATGCATAAAAATTACAGTGAGAATATATTTGTAATTTTTATGATAAGAAAAGTATTTAACTGTGATTTACAGAAGGTGACATTTCAAAAGGCCCAGGAATACTCCGTCAAGACAGCCCGCTTGCCAATCCAGGAGTACATGGTCAGACGCCAAAATGGGAAAAACTATCATTCAAAGATATTGGCCATCAATCAAGGTACTGCTTGCATGGCCACCATCCAGTGTGCTACGGCATTGTGTTGTGCATTGTGTTGAAGTATAAGTGACCTTTGAATCAGCCTCCTGTGTGACAAATGTGCTTGGACTTTATTATGTGCACTTTGTGACATGTATCCTGGCCACCGACAGGCATTCTTCATTTTATTCCTGGTCCCCAACTATGTTAAAGGTAGTTGAAATTGTCTCCTTGACTTAGAATGCCCTGCCTTCAACCCCTCATTAACCAATGAATTCCTATTTGTTCTTCAGGGTTCAGTTTGGGGACATCTTGGCTGGCTTCCCTCCGCCACCCAGGCCCCGTCAGGGCCTCTTATTTGTGTTCCTATTTTACTGTGTTCCTCTCTGTTGAACATTGTCCATTCAGAGGCCTGTATGTCTAGTGAAGGTTGAGGTCCTTGAGAGCAGGCCAGACCTGTGTCTTTGCCTCTCTCCGCCAGGATCTAGTACCAGGTGTGCAGCATAGGTTTATTGAATGAAACCTAGAACATCTTTTTCCTCCTTAGTCATTTAGTAGTTCTTTTTTTTCCTGCATGGTCACTGTGTTTTCTGTTCGCTCTCTAACAGTGTTTGATGTCCTGTCCACTTACTTTGACACTCACAACTGGCCTGAAGCATTGAAGAAAGGAGTTTCTTCAGGAAAAGGCTATGTTCTTCGGAATTCAGTGGAATGACGGGTAGCCTAAGATGGCAGTCGCAGGAGTGAAGTGCTCGGGGTGCCTTGTCCAAAGAGCAGGGCAAGGTGGCAGCAGTGGCACACACTTGCCTTTACTTGACATCTTGAATCTTCAATAAGCTACTAATGACAGGGACCGTATTTTATGCTCTTTTGTATCTCCCACAGTGCCTGGCTCACGGGAAGTGCCCAGATATATGTTAAGTAAAAAAAGTTTACGTAACAAGGAATTAGCCCCAAAACCACATGGCTTTGTTAGTGTTAATTCACCTTTTGTACATCTATGTCTTCGTGAAAGACCTACTCTTTGGAGATTGTTTAACTAATTAAATAATTATTATTATATCAAGTTTAATTTTCACTGAACAGGCATCATTAAATTGTATGACTTTCTCCAGCCTCCTGTGATCATGCTAATTTTTTCCCAACTCAGTTATATGCTATACATAAGCTCTGCAGAGCAACCTGACCTGACCTATCCCTACTTTGAGTCCCCATAGCACTTTGTTCCCTCCTGTGACTCTTAACCCTCTTCTCCCTTACTCTGAGGATGGGCATGGAGGGCTTTTCTCTAATGGTAGGATACTAACAGGACAATTTACGTGAATATCTTTTTGTATCCTCTGAGCCTCCTACAAACTAGATTCTTCATATATATTTATAAATAACAAATTGTAAAGCAAAAATACAGTATTGCTAAGTCTAATTTGAAAATAACCCTAAAATGTTACATTCTGACACATGAACATGTTAGATGACCTACCTCTTATTAGACAAATCTCATTCCTTTTCTTGTGTCCTAGTTAGACATACTTGCTTTAGTTACTCTTGCCAGTTTCGGTTAACTAACTTGCTAGTTCAGCTGCTGGCAAATTCAGAAAATATATTCTGTATCTCAAAAGAACCAAAAGGTTACAGCTCTGTTCTGTCCCCTCCCCTTCATAATTTAATCCCTGGGGAATTCTGATTACCTGATAGATTGTATTAGTTTTTTTGTTTTTTGAAGTCTTTTTAGCCCATGTGGACTTCATAGAACACATAATGCTCCTTGGGCCTTATCAAAGTATTGAATGAGTTCTATACTCTCTTTCATCCAAAGGGACTTTCTATGGACAGGCTTCAAGGGATCCGTCTCTCATAGCCTCAAAGATGTCTATGAGCCCAGAACCACTGACCTGGATCATCTACCAGTCTTCATTCTTACCTCTAAAGGCTTGCTTTAATATACTAAATACCATGGAAGAATTTCCTTTCCAACTCCATCACAAAGCTCTCCCATTTATCCAAAACCCGAGCAGGGAGTGTTTTGTTTAGCTTCTAGGAAATGATTTTAGCAAAATAACATTTGGCCAGATTTAGATTCAGAAATCCTCATCATAGTGTTATTCATGTAACAATAAAATAGGAATATATCCAATATATCCTATAACATGATTGAAATATGCAACTACTGAATTTTGAATAGCAATTGTGAAAGGAACGTATCACAGGCTGTTTCAAATGGACAAAGTATAATACAAAGGAGCACAGAAGATATCCTATAATTCTAATTTGAAGCATATACACATAGACATATAGTAGTTGAGAATATGAGCCAAGTTCTGTGCCTCAGTTTCTTCAACTATGAGGATAAGTGTCTTTTACATTTGCATTTACTAGGAATGAATGATTTATTCCATGCAAAACATTCAGAATGATACTTGGCACATGGTAAACACGATAATTATTAGTTGTTACCACCCACTGAATAATGGGATTACAGGTGGCTTTTATTTGCTGCTTTATACTTTTTTGTGTATTCTACATTAACTTTGGTGAACATATTTTACTATTATAATCAGAAAATAGTTATTTTAATGCTGACTTTCAGTTCATTATAGAAGTTGCACTCTAGCAAAACTAAGGAAGCTAATGCTACCCAAATAAACTATAACACTAACTTTTTAATAAAGTTTATTGTACAGAACAAAAAAATACATCGTGACTTTGTAATGATTTTCTCTCCCATAAAAGCATGTGTGAAAACCAGTAACTTACAAAAATATTTTATTTAGGACTCTAATTAAAGACAGCATGCACATTCGTATTTTGTCTTCTGAAGATTTAAAAGGGAGAGGCTCACCTGAAAAACGTTTTACCCAGGAAACCCATAGTTTCTTGGCTCAGTTGATCCATTAAAAAAGTCCACATATATCAACTTTCTGCCAATCTGGAGAAGATTTGTTTTCTTTGATCTGTTGTCATGTGTTCACAAGCTTCCAAAATGTTTGCCAAAATTAAAGTCTGTTGAATGGTTTTTGCCTTAACCCATATTCTTCCATTCATTCCAAACACTATCTCCAGTGGATAGAGTTTTCCCACTTCCTGTATGATTTCACAGTCTGGAGCTAATAGCCTGGTGGGAAAGAAGAAAGAAAATGAAATTTAATAAACTGGTAAAGGTGTACCCTGACTCTCTCCTTTAGAAGGAGATTCCTCTTCTGGATAGTTCTCCAGTTATTCAAAGCCCCACAAACATCATTCCAAGAACAAGGAACATGATGACATCAGCTGCTCCCTTTCTTCTAAGAAGCTTTACACTTTTCAAAGGTATACTAGAGGTTACAATGGTGGCCTAGTCCCTACAAAGAAATCAAATTCTCTTTGTTACCAACTTTGCAAAAAATGTACAAAGTTCTTCTCCTAGATTGTCAGAGAACCTTAATCCTAGATGTAGAACAATAGCTTTTTTGTTATCTACAGTATTAAAAGAATACTTTAAACTTATATTCCTGACCATGTAAGTTATTTCTTTGTATTAAATTTGGTCCTTGGAGAGGAGCATTGGCTCTTTCAAACCACAAGGGTGCTACTTGGTTAATAACACGATTCTCTAATGTCCCAAACTAATTCTTAAAATCTGCAGAATAGGTAGCAAGGAGAGGCATACCAGATAGCTCTGAACTTGAGTGGCTCTCACGGTAAAGCCCTTCAGTATGGCACAGCGTTAGGGAGGTAAAGTTCTAAACACCTAACAGAGAATCTACCTCAGTGGGAACTATTAAATTTACCAAGACAGAGTGGCAGGAGCCTTTTGTGAATGTCTATATAAGCTAGAGGATCACATCAACGTGGCTGTATTTGGCCACATTAAGGCCAAATGTGGGCTCAGTATGTCAGCTAAGGAACAGGCCCGAGAGAGAAGACAAGAACAGGACAGAGCAAAAGCTTGAAGCACAAAGTATTAGCCCACCAGGAACACCAACACCAAAATCAACACAGCCAAATACATTTGAATTTGATATATTTACATTAAGATAAAACTAATTCATGAATTTACAAGTGTGTCAAAATGGACATTGCTTTTTAACTTTGAGGAGAAATTCAGATGCTGTTACAAAGAATCCAAGTACCAAAGATTAATCAGCTTTCCAAGAAGGTATAATTATAAAAGGTGGCAGGCAAACCAGCAGGCATAAGGACTTACTTTCTAATCAGGCCCAATGTCACTTTAAAAAGCAGACCATCATGTCCAATCACACCCATTCCATTGGCTCGTCCACAGCTGTCAATACAGACCATCTCTGGTTCCATATCCTTATTAGCAACCACAAATTGGCCATAGATGAGATCTCCAACCTACAATGATATTAAAAACCAGTTCATTTCCTCTTGACAAACCATTCTACAGGTGCTGCTATTGGTTCTCTCCCACAGGCAGCAAGGCCAGCCACCTATAGTTCTATAGCCAAGGGGTTCACTATACTGTGGATTCCCACAGTCACTCTGGAGTTGAGTCTTGAAAGAAGGCAAAATTAACACAGGTACCCTCCCCCTTCACCAACCAGGAAATCCTCAGACTAGGAGCCATCTCAAGGCCACAGAAAACCCTCCAGGGTTGCACTGTCCACTATGGTGGCTAGTACCCACATGCAGTTATCTAAACTTTTACATTTAATTAAAATTAGATGTTCAAAATTCAGTTCCTCAGTTGTATTAACCACATTTAAAGTAGTTAACAGCTAGTGGCTGCCATACTGGTTGGTGCAGATATAAAACAGGATCATCATAGAAAGTACCATTAGATAGCACTATTCTAGAGAATCATTGTAGATTTATGTACAGAGGAAGGAACTCCTTGGCATGTAACTGAATGCAAAATGGAGCAATGGTAATTCACTGACACTTCTCCATAAAAGATTTACTTAAAAACTTCATGGAGCCGAAATGATGAAACTGGGGAAATGGAAAGTGAATTTGTGTTCACTCAAGAAAACATTAAGTACCTATTGTTTGTTGGTGACTACAGAAACTAGACAGGAACAAAACATTCTCTAGCTTACAGAAGCATTTGGTTTTGGGAGGGCAGAAGGGATGTACATATAAATAAACTTCATTCAAGGCTAAATCCAGTAAGTGCTACAGCCAAAATATTAAGAAAAGTGACAAATGGGGATGGCTTTACAGAGATGGTTGTGTTTAGTCTGAGTCTCAAAGGATGAGCGTGTGTTCCACAGGTTAAGAAGGGACACTCCTGTAATCCTAACACTCTGGGAGGCCGAGGCAGGCAGATCACTTGAGGTCAGAAATTCCAGACCAGCTTGAGCAAGAGTGAGACCCATCTCTACTAAAAATAGAAAAAATTAGCCGGGCATGTTGGTATGCCTGTAGTACCAGCTACCTGGGAGGCTGAGACAGGAGGACTGCTTGAGCCCAGAAGTTTGAGGTTGCTGTGAGCTAGGCTGATGCCATGGCACTCTAGCCTAGGTGACAGAGCAAGACTGTTTCAAAAAACAAAAAAAAAAAAGAAGGGACAGTGCAATCCAGATAGAGGCAACAGCAAGAGCAAAGTACAAGGGCAGGAAATCTGAGTTCAGTGGTGTTTGGTATGGTTCAAGCATGGCTGAATGAAGGATATAATTATAAATGAGGGAACCCTCCCCATGCCCCCAGTATTATGCGAAGGAATTTTGTAGGTTTCAAAGAATATTGTTTTTTTGAGAAAGGGAGTATGTGAGGATGTCAGCTCTTAAAAGCTTGGATGGAGAGGTCAAAGTGTGGTGGCAAGGATGTTAATGAGGAGGTGACTGAGTCCAGTCAAAAGGAAGCTAAAGCCTGAAATTACAAAGTGGAGATAAAGGGATGGACATGTAAAAGATCAGAGAGAGGATCAAATAGGATCAAAATAGGATTAAGCAACTAAAGACACATGAGAAGTGAATGAGAAGGGGCAAAGAAACTACCAAATTTCTGGCTTGGGCAGACAAGAAGAATGTCCTGAAAAGCCCAAATTGAAAACCCAAGGTAACAAGATTACCCCTCTGTCAGTTCCAAGGACCTACAAACCAGGATGGATGGATGGCTCATTGGCTGATAAGGTCAATTTGCACGACTTGTCCCTCCTCCGTCTCTAAGCCTATAGTTGACTTCCTTGTCCAGTGGATATAGACATAACAGATAACAAAGGAGATGACAGATATAACCTTTCAATTAAGTAGCAAGGAAACATCCCAAGAACCAATATAACAAATGTAAAACAAGTACATAGCTACAGTTCTGGAGCTGGACAATCTGAAGAAATTCTTGGAGCCTGGGGTGACTGCACAGATGCTGCGGGACTGTAGGTCAAGCTTTGGAGAAAATTCAGGTAGCCTTCTGGATATATAAGTGTTCTAGGGAATAGATGTTTTTCTTACTTTTAAAACCAAAGGTTCCCATTATTACCTGCACATTTGGTCTATTTCTTTTAGTTGCACCTTCAAATGCCAAGTAAGACAAAGAAGCTGGCTCACTTCCTCCAACATCAACTTTGAATATATCTCCAGATTTAGCTGTCACTATGCCAATCACATGGTCTCCTTTCACTGGAACATACTACAAAAAAAAATAGAAGGATAACAGTCATAAATGATAAGATACCATTGGAAGATATCTTCAGGAAATTCTTTATTGCCAAACAAAAGAGATGTTTAGAAGATATTTTGCAATCCAAGTATAAAATTAATACAAACTTTATAAGAAATTTGATCATATGCCACTTTCAGTACAAGAAAATCACACCATGAACTCTCAAGATTGCAGCTTCTAACAGTCTGTTAATTTGAGCCAAGATCCCATACCTCTTCGGCATCCTCATCATTAAGTCCCTAGCTTCTGCTGTGTCCAGGGGCACAGGGATCCTACAATCAGGGTAGCCCATTGGACTGTTAGACAATTTTTCCTTGTTCTTATATAAATTAGACTCCCTGTGACATCCACTCATTGGGCCCGGTTCTGCCCTCTGAGACTTCAAGGGGCAAGCCTGCTGCTCCTGACCTTTGGGGTTTTGAAGACTCACGGTCTCCAGACGCCCTTCTCCCTTGGTTGCCCTTCTCAGGCTATGTACCTACTGTTCATGGTCCCTCTAAAGGAGAGGCTGAAGTGGACCCAAGACTATGGTGGCTCTAGGCTAGCCTTAACGAAGGAGGGCTCCAGGGCCCCATCCACTCTCACTGCCGCATCGCCCCTCCAGAGTCCCAGCTCACCCGTTTCTGCTGCGAATCCACCCAGTAAACGCCACCGCCGCTGCCACTGCCACTGCCGGGCTCCTTGTGACGGAGGCGGCCGCACTTGGTGACCAGCAGGCGGTCCCCACAGCGCCGCAAGCCCGGGCCGCACACTACGCGCACCCGAGAACGCGCTCCAGCATTCAGACGCAACGGTCGCTCCCCTCCACCGCCAGGGCCTTCTGCGTCCTCTTGCTCCGGCAGCACCAGTTCCTCACCGGGGAGCACTACCTGATTTAGCACTGTGCGCGCCGCCCTCGCCCTGCTGCCCGCGAGAGATTCAGCCGCAACAGCCGCGGCTTCAGCCATCGCTGGCGCCAGCATACACCACTTCCGGTAGCTGGCTTCCGCTTCCGGCTCCGCGTCCAATCACTAGTCCTCCCAGGGCCTTCCGTTTCTGGCAGTAGCGGTCCGTTGGACTTGGACCTAAGTCTGTAAAACCTAATCACCGTCACCGGTCCAGGCTAAAGGTGGCTGTGATGTCTTTAGCCAGCCACCTATCTTGCAGTCTATCCGCCTGTCGGTATAAGAAACGCGCAGCTCGACTCCATCGAGGAGCCTCCGCTTCCGGTGTCTTTCTTCGCGTGTCTTGTGACCGGTCCACTGTGGGATACAGGACGCTTCCACATAGCGTTCCGTGGGATCCCTGAGCAGAGGGGCTTAGAAAATTGGACATTGGGTGGGCTCAGAGGCCCTCCCTTCCAACTCTGCTCTCGGAAGAGTGGCTGACCTTTTAGCAGGAAAAGTATATTATTCTCAAAGTAAAAGCTTTTTGGTCGATAGAGAAGATATCTATTCACATTTGGAAGACAGAAAAGAAGAAAATAAACACAGTGCATTGGTCTTGCCCGTTTGTCTCTCTTGCTACGCTGTCTGTATAGCCAGGTTCTGGCACAAAATAGGTACTACCTGATGAATGAACGAACACAACACTTCTGGTGTGTGTTTCTCTCTGGAGTTTTTCGCCCTGCAAATAAACACATATCAAAAACATATTTTGACATACTTGAGCTATCCCTACGAGGCCTGAGGAAATCCGTAAATTAAATTCCTGCTGCTACTTTCTCTGGAGCACGCTTAGTTGCCCACTGAGAAGCAGCTGAATTCCATATCTGTAGTACTTCAGGGCTTCCAGTCTTAATTTGGGGGTTGTTATTTGAAACCACCGTTTTCTCTGTCAACTGGAATCATCAACCAGTGATCAGATTCCTCAGCAGTGATGAGAGCTCCTGGGGTCTAGGAGGACGTGATTTTCTGACCCATAGCCTTTAGCTGCCCTCCATTTCTGCTGTCCATCTCTTTGCTGCACCTGCTTCCAAAGTGAATTTTTAGATTTTTAAAGGATGTTTAAGACAGACCAACTCTAATAAACACTCCAAATTTGGCGAGATTATGGCGAGCCATTTTCCCTGGGTATAGTAAGAAGACAAATGAAACAAAACTTCTGTTGTTTTGCAGTCAGATTGTTGAAAGAATTGCTCTGGGTTAGGTTCCCTGGCAGGAGTGGGAGATCACGGGGCAGGGATGGTGTAAATTGTGCTTCTCTCTTCCCCACTCCAGAGGTATTCAGTGACCAAACCTGCCTCAATGGTGGCTGGCCCTCAATGAACTCAGGTCCAGGCCAGGCAGGGAGAAAGTTGAGGAAATGTTCCCTGGACTACCCCTGGAGGACCCCAGGTGGGTAGTGGAGTATCTAGAAAAGACTCAGCCCAGATCTTGCAGAGGAGCCCAATCAAGTCCACTTCCTTGTTGGAGCCATACTCGGAGAGTGGTCTAGCTCTCTCCCATCAAGTGTCACAGCTGCAGCGGTGAGGAGAGTCGCCAGAGACCAGCACCTCGGGACCAGCCTACCGGGCACCGTCCACCCCGACTCACCCAAAAGGGGCGAGGCGCGGGGGAAAGCCCCCTGCCCGCCAGGTGAGTGAGAGGGCGCGAGCCTGTGGCGGCGGAAGTCTGTTTGAGTGCAGGAGGGAAACCAAGGCCACATACAAGTTTGTGGAGCCCGGCTCCGGACTTCGGTGGCGAGTGGGCCAGTTCTGGAGTCCCCTGGGGTCGCGGTTCACGTTTTTTTTTTTTTTTTATTCCAAGGTATTGTGAGGGTACAAACATTCTAGTTACACTTTATGTCTTTGCCTCACCCATATGCAGGTTAAAGGCGTGCCCTTCCCTCCCTTTAGTGCTCTCCATGTCCTTTAGTTGTAGATTTCCCCCCCCCATCCCCCTAATCCCTGGAGAGTATTTCTGCCATGTGATCACCCTAGTGTTGATCAGTTAGTACCAATTTGATGGCGAATACAAATGGATCCCTTTCTTCTGCTCTAGAGGTGCCTCACTTTGGATGATGGGCCTAAGTTTAGTCCAGGAAAGTATAAGAGGTACTAGATCATCGTCATTTCTTATGATTGAGTAATATTCCATTGTAAACCTATACCAAATTTTAGTAATCCACTCATGGATTGACGGGCACTTGGGTTGTTTCCACATTCTTGCAATAGTGAATTGTGCTGCCATGAACATTCGAGTGCAGATGTCTTTACAGTAGAATGTTTTGTGCTCTCTTGGGTAGATGCCTAATAGCGCTATTGCTGGATCGAATGGGATTTCTATTTTTAGCTCTCTGAGGTATCTCCAAATTCTTTTCCACAGAGGCTGCACTAATTTGCAGTCCCACCAACAGTGTAAGAGTGTTCCTGTCTCTCCGCATCCTCGCCAGCATTTGTTGTTTTAGGATTTTTTGATAGAGGCCAATCTCACCGGGGTTAGGTGATACCTCATTGTGGTTTTGATTTGCATTTCTCTAATGATTAGAGATGTTGAGCATTTTTTAATATGTTTGCTGGCCATTATTCTGTCTTCTTTTGAAAAGT
>CAUYSK010092367.1:0-17553 GCA_963575035.1 Avahi laniger | reverse complement strand
CTGCCTCAGCCTCCCGAGTAGCTGGGACTACAGGCATGCGCCACCATGCCTGGCTAATTTTTTCTATATATTTTTTAGTTGTCCAATTAATTTCTTTCTAATTTTAGTAGAGACGGGGTCTCGCTCTTGCTCAGGCTGGTTTCGAACTCCTAAGCTCAAACAATCCGCCCGCCTCAGCCTCCCAGAGAGCTAGGATTACAGGCGTGAGCCACCGCGCCCAGCCTAGATTGTTATTACTTTGAAATATAGAAAGTCACTAAAGTTGTTCTTCTCTCCTTTGGGAGAAAGTAAATTGTTTATTTGTAATACAGTTGTCAAATACAATATCTGTGATGGTTAATTTTATGTGTCAACTTGACTAGGCTAAGGGATACCTAGAAAGCTAGTAAAACATTATTTCTGAGTGTGTCTGTGAGGGTGTTTCTAGAGGAGATTCGCATTTACATAGGTAGACTGAGTAAAGATCTGTTCTCACTAATATAGATGGGCATCATTCAATCTGTTGAGGACTTGAATAGAACAAAAAGGCAGAGGGAAGGCAAAGTTGTGCTCTCCTTGCTTGAGATGAGACATCCATCTTGTCCTGCCTATAGATATTGGCACTCAACAGGAGAAACAGTCTTGGGATTTTGGACTCAGACACGGGCTTACACCACGAACTCTCATTTTTCAAGCCGTTGGACTTGGACTGACTGACACTACCAGCTTTCCTGGTTCTCCAGCTTGCAGATAGCAGATCATGAGATTTCTTGGCTTCCCTAACCACGTGAGCCAATTCCTATAACAAATCTTCTTCTCTCTTGTATGTATCCATACCAATCACAATTAAAAAAATAAATATATACATATATATATATATCTCCCCTATGGTTTCTGTTTCTCCATAAAACTAATATGTTTCTCTTATTTTCCAACAGTAGTAATAATCATGAATTGTCCTAAAAGATTTATATTAGCTTAATAACATTGTCATTATCGGAGTAAGCTGTTTAAATCAAAACAAAAAAAGTTTACTATTTACAAGAGTTGGTTGGAAGCTGTATTTAAAGAATAAATTCCCTGAAGCCCTAACAGTCTAATATTTTTATTCTCAACCTAGTTTTAATCAGTTTATTTCCACTTTCCACTTTGTAATAATTTGAAATCATCCCTTCTTCATTCAATTTCTCCCCCGCCTCCACACACACAACTTCTTTTCTTCCATTGGGGTATTTTTTGGGTAAGAAATTGGAATCAATTCTGGTTAGTCTAAGTCAAAATATGAACTTGCTAATGAGATACTAGGATAATTGACAGAATTCAAGAAAAATTTGAAAACATAATATCCAGGAAAAAGGGCAACTCTGAAGATCTCAAAAACAGGAGTTCATGGATTCTTATTTAAGAGCAATGCCATTGATCTGACTCAGTTACCAAAAATTCTAGTCTCTGTATGTCTCAATTCTAAATTTTATATTTTTTGAGAAAGAATCTAATTGACCAAGGTTAGATCAGATATACCCTCCTAGATAAGTCAGTTATACCCAGAATGCCAAGGTCACTGTATAGATGTGATCGCTGGGTGCCTGCTGCATGTGCTGAAAATTATTTCAGGTGATAGGCTGATACTCTTCTGTGATGGACAGTGATCATACAAGGTGTCTACTACAGATAGTATCATACAGTAACCACTATTGCTCATTTAATTGTTGTAAGTTGATACAATTTTCTTAACTTTTATGACTTTTTTCATTATTAAGGATCATTCATAGGTTTTTCTGACAAACTCTAAAAAGATTTTATAAATAAGTAAAAGAAAATAGCTAAAATCAATAACTAAAAAACAGTCATATTCATTTGTGACAACTCAAATCTGGCATGTTTCTAGAATTAGGCTAACAGTAAAATTAAACAAAGTTCAGAGAAAACAAACTATCTTTGATAGAAATAAACATAATTCAAAGTGTTAAACTCCAACGAAGAAATGGTAATAAAAATTTTAAAGCACCACTTATATTATTTATAAATAAAAGAAAGTCAATAATTATGGTTTAATAAAATGACAAACTCCCAAAATTAGAAGAGCAGGTAGAATACTTTAAAATAGTTTGGCTTATGTATGATTTAGGATTGTGTTATTTCCATATCCCTGAATCTATGTTCACCAGAACAATTTTAAGACCATTGGATTAGTTTTAAAGTATTTGTATCTACCCAGAAAAGGTTGCCACATTGATAGAACAAAGTCAAGTCACTGCTGGCTCTCTCACCATCACCACTTCCACATAAACTTAAATATTGGTGTTAATCTAAAATAATAATTCCTCTTCTATAAATTAGGTTATTGTGAGAGCACACCTGGACTAGATCAACTCTGGAGACCATATAATTTAGACTTTAAAAGTTAAGCATTATTATTTTGAAAGTACAAAGGCAAATAGAAATTTAGGGATACACAAGGTAAAATACACAATATAAAATGCTCTGGATCACTAAGATGTGTGGTAACAAAAAAGAAGACAAGAACATGTGCACATGACTGAATGGAAATAAGCTGTGTTGTGCTCTGAGATGAGTTAAACTAGTAAAAGGAAAATGTCGAGATAGAGCATTTTTTTTAAATTTCATTATTTTACTCATTTCTTCATTCTTTCATTAGACAGATAGATATGGATAGTGAAATAAATATGGATAGATAAGAATAGTCAGAACTATCCTTCCACAGAACTGGTTCACTTTAACTCCACAGCTTAGTCCGTTTTATGCCACTATAACAGAATAGAATGGACTGAGCAATTTATAATAAGAAAATTACTTGCCTCAAGGTTTTGGAAGCTGGGTAGTCCAAGATGGTGGTGCTGGCATCTGGTGAGGGTCTTCATGCTGCATCATTCTATGGTAGAAAGCTGAACAAGAGAGGGTGAGAACAAAAGATCAAATTTGTAGCTTCAAGGCCTTTTATAATCAGCATTAATCCATTAATGAGGGTGGAGCCCACATGACCTAAATACCTTCCATTAGGCCCCATCTCTTGACATTGTTGCATTGAGGAGTAACTTCCCAATAGGTGAATTTTGGAGGACACATTCAAACCATAGTAATTGCTGAGACCAGGAAAGCCCAGCACAGGTTAAGTCTCTGGAAAGATTAACAATTCAGAGCCTCCTCCACACAAGTCTTTCATGTGAATAGCTAATTTTTTTATAAATGATAAAGGGGCAGGGTGCAGTGTAATCCCACCACTTTGGGAGGCCAAGGCAAGAGGATCATTTGAGGCTAGGAGTTCAATACCAGACTGGACAACACAACAAGATTCCATCTCTACAAAAATAAGAGAAATTAGCCAAGTGTAGTAGCACATGCCTATAGTCCCAGCTACCCAGGAGGCTGAGGCAGGAGGATTTCTTGAGCCCAGGAGTTGGAGGCTGCAGTGAGCTATATGATCACACCACTGCACTCTAGCCTAGGCAACAGAATGAGACCTTGTCTCTGAAAACTAAATAAATGATAAAGGAAGAAAGTAAATTTTTAAGACCAAACTGAAGGTATCTATCTTAAATTTAAGGGTTCTGTAGGAAGAAAGATACCAAAGGAACAATGCTGATCTCAGAGATTTTCAAATTAATCATCTCAAACTGAATTTTTATAATTGACATTTATATTCTATCTTTCAAAAGTAAATTCATAACTTAATCTGGCTTGACTTCAAGTTCAGAAATGTCAATTATATCACTTAAACTCATGAATCTGGGCTAAAGTGAAACATTTTAATTTAAAGTCTAATCCTTTGTACTAAGTAGGTAGTTCCCAAATGGCTCTCCACAGGCCAGTGAAGTTTTGATGAAGTTTTCACTAGTATAGAACAAAATGAAAAAAATAATGGCAATGCAGCAAGTTTTTCATAGAGCTAAACTTAGTTCATTTTTATTGTTATAAGTAATACTTATGTTATAATTAATTTTGGCATAATATGTCATTATTATTCACTAAATAATAATAGTATATACTAAATAGTAAATACTATATAGTATACACAGTTAAGATACAACTCTAAATTGTCTACTAATTAAAAAATCAATAAGATAACTCTACTAGTCTGAGTTCAGCAAAAAGGTAGAAACCATACCAGCCATTTGGACAGAAAGAATGTAATGCAAAGAATTGAAAACTGGAAAAATAAAAGAGAACTCTGAGATATAGAAACAGCAAATGCAGGAAGCAGCTACCATCCCTAGAGTTGGGGAAGAGGTTATTAAAACTTAGAAATGTAGAGGAAGGACCCCATGGGGACCCAAACCTCTGAAGAGGTGATGCCACTTGCCTGGTGCATATTTTAGGGGCCAAAGGGAGTTGGTTGCACATGATAAAATTTTTTCTGCAAGTGTTAGAAAATCTGCATACCAGTTTCAGATAACCTATAGGAGGAAACTGTAGCTTCCTGGTAAAGAAGTATTGTTGGACTGATAATCACAAGAACAGAAAGAAAGCAGGAAGAAAGCTGGAAGCCCACAGGAAGGAGAAATTCCCTTCTTTCTCCTCCAGCCTTCTAGTCTCCCTCCTACACCCTCCACTGGTAGAGCTAGATAGGAAGCAGCCGACAAAGTTGAAATGGGGTCTGTAGAGTCCCAGCCCCAGCATCACAGGGCCAAGTAAAAAAGGGCTTAAGAATTTAAGAACTGGGCCAGGCACGGTGGTTCACGCCTATAATCCTAGCACTCTGGGAGGCCAAGGCAGGAGGATTGTTTGAGCTCAGGAGTTCAAGACCAGCCTGAGCAAAAGCGAGACCCCGTCTCTACTACAAAAAATAGAAAGAAATTAGCTGGACAACTAAAAATATAGAAAAAATTACCCAAGCATGGTGGCGCATGCCTGTAGTCCCAGCTACTCGGGAGGCTGAGGCAGAAGGATTGCTTGAGCCCAGGAGTTTGAGTTGCTGTGAGCTAGGCCGATACTACGGCACTCTAGTCCGGGCAACAGAGTGAGACTCTGTCTTAAAAAAAAGACTTTAAGAACTTATTAACTCAACAACGTTGGTCTTTTTTTTTTAATTAAAATTTTACTTATCTATAAAATAACAGTGACATCATTTGCAAAAACTTTATGGGGATTTCAGTTCTCATCTTATTTTTAATGTGATTAACAAGAATAAAGGCATCTGGAACACTTTTCCCTCTTCAAAATACTCTTAATTACAGTCTCATTTGATTTCCACATAGCATATGATTGGAAATATTCCTAGGTTTCTTCGTTGAAAATTCTACTTCTTAGAAAACAGAGCAACCAATAAGGAAATTACTATTCTGAACCTAACTCTATCACACAAAGAGAGACTAATGAGAGAAGTGAAGTGACAGAGACCCTGAGAAAAAGCAAACATTCCATCTCTCACCTTTGCATCCACGTAGCCAGAGAGGGAAATGCTGGGCTGCTCTCCAGGAGCCATACCGTAACTTCCAGAATATTTTTTTAATATCCTTCAACAATGCCCTCTCCTTTGAAACTTCAACAACTACATATAAACACTGTTCTTTTCTCATCCTCATCGCTGTGATTACCAACCTCCAAATCGCTCCCGAACATTAATTAAGACTCCAGGCATCTGGGGGAGTGATGTTAGCAAGATAGCCAACTAGAATTATCTGGCACTCATCCCCCCTGACAAAAAAAGACCAAAACAATGAATAACAGCTATATTACAATGAGAATCAAAATGTTTAGCCTTGCCAATTAAATCAGAATCTTGGGGGCCAGGACATGTATTTTTTAAAGCTCTCCAGGTACAAATAATGTGCAATTAGACTGAGAACTGCTGCTCTGTGTAGATAAACTTAAAATCTATGCTTCTAGCTCTGACCTCTCTTCTGATCCGTTGTTCCACATTTCTAAATTTGTTGGACATTTCTCTTGGATTCCACCAATATTTTCACTTGAAAATCCAAAATTGAACTCATTACTTTCCCATATATTAATATATATATTTTTCTTTTCCTTCTATAATTTTATTAATGGAAACCTCTTTCTCATGACCCAGGAGGGAAACCTCAGAATAATCTGACTCTTCCCTCTTCCTTGCTATTGACATCCAATTAGTTGTTAAGAACTACTGAGTTCAGCTATCCTTATTATAACCCTCATACCCTGTTCCTCTCAGTCCCTCTGTCACCAAGTTAGAGCAATCCTTTGCGACATCTCATCAGTCCTGTTATATCAGCCACCAATCTAATTTGAGCTCTAGTCTTCCAACTCCAGATCATCCAAAAGATGCTAGTATCGTCTTCATACCACAGAGTTCTCACGTGACCCCTCTGCTCAAGGACCTTCACGGCTCCCAACCATCTACAAAAGGGAATTCAAATGACTTAGTCTGGCATTCAAGGCCTTTCCAGTCATATTTTCCTCTGCTCCATTTTATTTGTTGTTCATTCTAATCGAACTGAAATACTTGCAATTTGTCCACACATGCCTTGGAATTTCCTACTTCCATGACTATGGACTACCTTTTCTCCCTTTTCTGAAAGTTCAAAAACCATTTATCCTTCAACGTCCCGTTTAAGTTAGAATTCTTCCTGAATTCTCTAAGGCATAGTATAATAAATCCCTCTCACAACTAATTCCAAAAGGATTTTATCTATACTTTTTTATGACATTCATTTCCTACCTATATAATAATTGTATATATACTTTATCTCTAATAGACCAATGTTATGGTTGTATATAAGGTTTATGTATGTTCTTAGCACAGTGTCTTGATGATAATCAAATGTTTCTTTTAATTAGCAAAGAAACTAGGAGAAGCAGTATAGCATAACTGTTAAGAGATCAGATTTAATTAATTGCTTACGTTTTTAGAGACAGGATTGTGATCTGTTGCCCAGGCTGGAGTGCAGTGGCATGTTCACAGCTCACTGCAGCCTTGAACTCCTGGGCTTAAGCAATCCTCCTGCATCCCAAGTAGCTAGGACTATAGGTACACACCACCACATCTGGCTAAATTTTAAAATTTTTTTGTCAAGACAGGGTCTTGCTATATTGCTCAGGCTGGTCTCAAACTCCTGGCCTCAAGCAGTCCTCCCACCTCGGCCTCCGAAAGTGCTGGGATTACAGGCGTGACCCACCATGTCTGGCCAAAATCAGATTTTAGACTCCAGAGTCAAACATAGTTTGGTTCAAATTTCGACTTCACCATGTTCTTGTTCTG
This sequence comes from Avahi laniger, assembly GCA_963575035.1. Taxonomy (NCBI): domain Eukaryota; kingdom Metazoa; phylum Chordata; class Mammalia; order Primates; family Indriidae; genus Avahi; species Avahi laniger. The sequence goes on along the minus strand of CAUYSK010092367.1, from coordinate 10,376 downwards.
TGACCTGACTTTGAGCAAATAACTTTTCCTAGCAAGAGATCTCATCCATCAAAGTAGCTGTGATAACAGTATGAAACTAATAGGACCTAACTACTTATTTGGATAGTTATAAGACTTATTTGATTCATATAAAGAGATAATCATCATGACTCACATATAAGTTCTTAAATGTTAGATATTTCTAGTAGACACTGTTCACTCAGCATGCATTCTAACTCCTTCGAATATAATAATCTAGAAAGCTAAAAATTATTTCCCAATCCCTTGCAACTAGGGTTCTAGATTTTATTTAAGTTCCTGCAATCAGATGTTAAACTTGGATTTGGCATCTGTTTCTATTGGCATGGCTTAGAACTGCAGTGGCACAGTCTGGAACAGCTGCTGTAGCACAGGCTTCCTAACTTAGTAGGTTATTTTCTGCCCATAGCAGAGGCTCTGGAGCTTCCTGCTTGTGGCAAAGGCATAATTCCTTGACAGCCAGTGTGGCTTTGGGAACCATTCTTGAAAGCTCAACCTCGAATCTGCAAGCCATTTAATACTCTGTGATAATCTCTTTCTGCTTAAACTAGCTAGAGTTTTATTTTCCACAACTGAACACTGACCAAAATATTACTGTTATTATTTCTTCTGGAGAAAACTTCCAGCTGGGAAGAAAAAGATTTGTGACCAGGATGGCAATCCAGAGGCAGATTTCATCCGGCATACCTGACTTGATTATTGCAGGCAATAATCACACTCGCAAAGAATGATACACTATTTGCAATGGGCTTCGGTGAGCATTTAGGGTGCTGAAATTTGGTGTAGCCTTTAAAATATATATCTGAATGTCTTGACTGTACTTTAGGGAAACATCATGCCACTGCTTTGCAATATATTCCTTCCTATAAACGTATCAGTATTTTTCCATGTAAACATTTTCTAGGAATAGTAACTACTCATTGCATGCACCTGCAGGCCCTGGAAAAGTCAAGCACTGGGTTTGAACTCCAATAGGAAGCATAAAAGAACTCAGAATGTAGGCCTCTTTTCTGCTAGGACCTTGGCACTGTTCTGTCTGAATTTATCGGCTCTTTTTCCTCTCTTCACCTCTGTGCCTTTAAGAAGATCTCAGTATCATACCCTCTACCTTTAACCCTACTTCAAGTAGTGAATGATGAACATCTGAGAAATCTGTGTGCCGCTCCCCATGGCTTTGACTTCTATGATCTCACTATTATTTTGTAGGTGAACGAACAATAGCCATAAAATAGATCCAGTAAATTTTTGCGGCAGAGCATCCGGCAGCAACAAATATTTATAGAGTGCCAAAAGTATAAAGGTAGCTGAGATACACATCAAAAAAACAGACCTATTTCCTGCACTTACCTCACAGGCACTGGCTATTTCACTTCTGAGTGTTTCTGCTTACTTGTAATGTCACTGAGATCAAACTAGAACAATAACAAAAAGCACAGGTGCAGACCTTAATCTAAGATGTGTTTCTGTACCTATAAAACAAAAGCCACCTAAAATCCTTTTACTATAATAAATAATTCCCCCTTCTCCTGCCCTCAGAGTTTACTCAGACCTGGAAAAGTCTGGAATTTAGTGTGCACAAAAACTAACAAAATAAATCTTCCATGGAAATTTTTAATACCTTGATAAGGGTTTGAGTAACCCAGGCATATACACTTGTCAAAATTTATATAGTGGTACACTTAAGATTTGGATTTCACTGTATGTAAATTTTACATCAAAGAAAAAAGGAACTGAAAACAAATACTAAACTCCAGTTAATTGTGTGCATGCTAAAATGTCTAGGAGTAAAGTATACTAATGTCTACAACTTACTGTGAAATGCATCACAAAATAAGATGCATGGGTGGATGATAAGGCAAATATAATACAACATTAACAATAGTAGAAACTCGCTCATAGATTCTATCAACAATTCTTCCATTTTTTTTTATTTTGAAAATTATCATAATAAAAGGTTAGGGGATGGGGGAAGTCCTCTATAGCAAACCAATCACAATTTGCAAATTGGCACTAATCCTAGGACCACACTGAGTCACAAAGAACCCTGCTATACTTTGAATGTGTCCCCCAAAGGTCATGTCATGGTTCTGTCCATGGCTGCACTTTAAAGTGTTTCCCCAGTTCTTGGGTTCTGGGCTTCGAAGAATCACAAGCCTTGGCCCACACAACAGAGAGAGATGATAGACACTCAGCAAGTATGCGTGAAGAATTTACTGTAAGGAAAGTTTAAGGGCACAAAGTGAAAGTACATTTCCTAAGGGGAAATGGGTCTATCTCCACAAATGGAGAAGACCCTGTCTTCTATGTTTTCCCTTTTATATGCTAGTAGTATATGTTGATGTAAAGGTCAGTTATAATTATTTATGACTATATGTCACAGGTTTGGGGGTCTGGATTTTTCCAGGTATGGACATAACTCAAAGGTTATGCCTCAGACATTCCTTTCTCCTATATGTGTGATGGGGAAAATCACCGTTTGTGGTGTTTTTCTATTTTCTGATTGGTGGTCCCTGTTCTATGGTCTAATTACCCCATTCTTTAAGACTGAAATAGCTGTTTTCCCTGGTTATTTTTCTGTAACTATTTCCTTCTTATTGTTTTTCTTTAATTGTTTCCTCCTTCTGTTTTTTTGCTCCTATCATTCCATTACCTCTAGTTTTTCTGTCCCTAACATTCATGTGTTAGAAGTTAAATCGCCAGTGCAACAGTGTGGAGAGGTAGGACCTTTAAGAGGTGATTTGGTCATCAGGGCTTTGCTCTCATGCATGAATTAATGCCGTGATTGCAGGAGTGGGTTAGTTATCATGGGAGTGGGTTCCTGATAAAAGGATGAGTTTGGCCCCCTTTCCCCTCTTGGCTATGTTCTCTTGCCAGGTGATGATGCTTTTTGCCATGTTATGACTGCAAGAAGGACCTCACCAAAAGCAGCCCCACAATCTTGGGCTTCCAGATCTGTGAGCCAAATAAACTTATATTCTTTATAAATTGTCCATTCTGTAGTATTCTGTTATAGCAGCATAAAATGGACTGAGACAAACCCTAGGGGAAAACAAAAACGAAAATAACAACAGCAAATAATGCAAATACTGATGGTCAGATCATGGAAGGAGCCAGGATTTTCTATTCATACAGAAGGTATCGCTCTGCTTAGGAAAAACTTGCAGCCATTAGGATATTTTTAATTTAAAAAAATCTGCAGGGAAACATTTTTACATTGAAAACACTGTTTTGCTTTTTATTTCGTGGTAATAAACTGGCACCATTGTCTTTTGGCAATGGAGGGAGAGGGAGATCAGGGAGCGGGATTGTGCTAAGTGAAGGACCCTACCAGAGAGCACCTTGGTGGGCTGGGAGTGGGGAGAGGAGAGAAAGGGGAGGGAGAGAAGGAAGGGAAAGAGGTGGGTTGAGGAAGGGATAGGGAGAGGAGAGGGAGAAAAAAAATGAAGTTACAGGACTGAGCAGGGGAAAAGAAGGGCCAATCAGATAATGGCTGAAAAAAAGGAATTCAATAAAATTCCATTATGGTGGGTGGCCAAAGCACATTTTGAGCTGAGAGAGGCTGCCTAATCTATTACAGGTAAACTCTGCTGTCATCCTTCTAAATCTTCACTAAAGGCACTTAAACTCATGAATGTTTTATGTGAATGGGCTTTTAGTGGACATCAAGCAGGGAGCTCAGTTTTGTTTCTGGGTCAGTGCAGCACAGAAATCTTGAGTAGGGCTTCAGACTCCCACAGGCCTTGCAATGGGAGTCATCCAAGTCAATTTTATGTAGATTTCTAGGGCTCAGAATGAATGAGAAGTGGGGGAGGAATCAGACATCAGCTTATTCAAGGAAAATCTGGCTTGCAGAGAAAAAAATTTCAAAACCACTTGTTCTTATCCATTTTTAACCCAGAGGACCCTCATTACCAGGTTTGGAAATTCAGGAAAATCATTTTCATCATTTGATAAGTCTTTTTTCATGGGGTAACACTGCCACCTACTGGTATTTGTAAAAAAATACTATTTATAATAGTTTTAAACTTGGAATTTTTTGGAAGCTTCAAAGAGTCTTTCATTTACTGACAAATTCTTTCCTTGTATGTAAGTTCTTTGCCTGAAAAGATTTTATCATCTAACAGAAATCTTAACAAAAATACCTTCTTGATTTTCAGGATTTAGGTACCATTTAAACAGTAAAACCTTTTTTGACAGCAGGCCCCCATCCTTAGGCAGAATTGACCACTCCCTACTTTGGGCCCTACTCCATCCAATAGGTATTTCCTTCTTAGCACATACAATATACTATTGTGCTTTATTACAATGTGTCTCCCATAAATAGGCCATAAGCTACTTAAAATTCAAGAACTGTATATTTTCTGCATTTATATTTCCAGCACCTAGAACAGAATCTGTACATTGTAGCTAACTAATAAGTGTATAATAAATGAATAAATAAATGACAATCAGGCAAAAAGTAGGCATAGCAAATATCACTTTATGTAATACAAACTTTTATTAATAAAAAACACTTTATTTTCATTCCAGGTATGCACATTATGTACTTCGTTGTATACATGACTTTTACCTTGCCCAATAAAGTTACATTTTATAAAATTCATATACATGAAATCAGAATAAAGAACAAATATGAATTTAGATTTTCCAGTAGCATATAATTCATAACCTCTTAATTAACATAGGATAATCTAAAACAAGATACTCATGAACTCTGTCATCAACATTTAAGAAGACCAACTAAGAAGAAACACTCAGCATAAATAAATTTTACTTATTTGATAATGAGTCAACATTGCTGAGGTACAAAGAGACTTCCGGTATTTAAATTAATCATATTATTTACACAACCCAAAAACACAAACAGACTTGAGTTTGTGATCTACTCAGATCCCCGTATCAATTCTGGAGAACTCCAGGGCATCCAGGCCACTCTTGGGAACTTGATTTCCCACTGTAGGAAGAAGACACTGGCCCTCAACCAAGTCTCCTCTCTAAATTTAAACAAAAAGGACTAAAGTGTGCTCTTCATCATCAGAACTCTCTGAGAAGGCACTTCCAGGGAGCACAGCTACTCACATTGAGTCAAGAAAGGGTCAAAGTGTGGGTGGTAGGGAGCCAAACTGGTGACATGGCCCTGTTTCACAATGCAATTCTCAGGGGTCTGAACATACACATTCCTAGCAGATAATCTGCATACCTATTTCACTGAACAAAATCTGATGTGAATTCCTGTACATTCTTCCCATTTGCTTCAGATTTTCTATTTTCCATCCATCCCTTTCTTTCCCATCTTTTTTCCTAAGGCTAAACTCATCCCTTCCCAGTTATATAAATTCTGAGACCTTAACTCATAAACCACCTCTTTCAGGCCTTCTCCTTTTCCTCCTCACCAGTTCCTCCCTACATAGCAACACACAAAGTCTCTTCTGTCTCACCGGGGAAAAGAGTCTTCCACATGTCCTGTTTCTGAGAAGCCCAGTGACATACCCTAAATTCGCTTTCCTTTTATTGTCAACCTTCATAAAAGACCTTACCTGCTGCCACAATTCTCTTCTCCCTTTTACGGCACAATTCCTTGAAATCTAAGTTTTCCTAGCATCATACCTTGGTACCACTTTCCCCAAAATTACCGGTAACTTCTAAGTTGCCAAATTCAGTTACTCCTGCTCAACTTGTGAAGCTTTAGGCAACAGTGATTACTTCTCTTTACTGATACACGCTTGTCCCACTTTTGCACTCCCAGCCTCTTCCCACTTCTCTTAAACAGTTCTCTCAGTTTCTTTCCCTGGAGCCTCCTCTGCCTTCTACCCCCAAAATAGAAGGTAGAAGATATACTAAACAGTTTAGTCCTCATGTTATTCTCACTTGACATGTTCTTCCTTAAGGATTTCATCTATTATTTTTGTCTTTCCTTCCTTCATTGATTTAACAAAGATCTATTATTAGCCAGCCATGTGACAGGTACTTTTCCTGGAGCTTGTGATTCAGCAGTGAATAAGACTGACAAGATCCCCATTATCAAGAGCTTATGTTTCAGTGTGTATATGTATTAGAGGAGGAAGGGTGGGCAAAAACAGATACTAAACAAATCAAAAGGCCAATAAACAAGAATGTATCAAAATAAACTTTGCAACTGAGCCTTGTCATTAGAAGGTTGTAGGTGTTTAGTTCTCCCAACGGTGGCATAAGTCAGCTCCAGTGTATCTAGCCAGAGAGCTTTCCAGTTGAGGTTTCTGTGTGGGCATGAGAAGCCTCCCAAACTGAGACTAACTCACAGCCAGATTTCAGAGAGGTCCCTAATGCCAAAGGCCTTATCAGCCAGGAAACACCACTAGGCTGTCACCAAACTGTGGGAGAAGCCAGTAACTCTAGTAATCCAAATGCTGACAGAGAGAGTGGAGGCCAACAAAGGATGACACCATGGCAACCAGAAGAGCCTTGGGACAACATGCAAATCTGAGAATCCTGCCTTCCTCAAGCCATAAGATCATAGAAGCCACCCCTGCACCACATACCCAGATGCCGTCTTAGAGGGAGAAGCTATCTGAGATCCTGAACAATTATTCCAAAACAATAGGTAAGCATTGTTGAAAAGGAAATGTTTAAATTCTTACATGAGGCTAAGTTTTAAACCTGATTAAATCGATTTCCTTGAATTTCTGCTATTGTTATTTATTTCAAAGAAATTGGTCCCCCACAATCCCAATCCCCCAATAATCAGCAGGTTGAGGATGGTAATGGGTGTATTAGAGCAGTGGTAACCAAATTTTCGCTGTGTTTCTCAGTTATAAAATGGGTAAGTTTATGACATGGCTATGTGTCTGTCTCTAATTCTGACTCCTTGAGTTTCGTATGAGCATTTCTAACAGTCTTCTGGTCTAAAATGAAATATCTCTCTCCAACCTATAGAGCAACTTCTTCCTTAATCCCGTGCCTCAATTAAAATAAATCTCTGATCTTCCTAATCAACCAGATTAGAAACTTTGGGGTCTCCAAAATGTCACCATCCCAACTTGAAATTCCACTCAGATACCATCGTTTTTTCACATTCTCACTGCCACTCTGCTAGCTCAGGACCTCAACTCTCATCTAAAAGACTGCCAAACCTCTTAACTGGTTTTCCTAGGAAAAGAGCATGAGAATAGGCCTATGGAAGTGGACACAAAGTATGGGGATCTTTGTATCTCATATTAACACCTATCAGAGAACAACCACCATGGAGAAGGCACTAAACAACCAAGTAAGCAGAATACTAACCAATTGAAATTATCCAAGCACAATCACAATTGCAAAGATGTGGAACCAACCCAAGTGCCCATCAACTCATGAGTGGATAAAGAAAATGTAGTGCATATATATACCCTGGAGTACTACTCGGCCATAAAAAGGAATGAAATAATGTCATTTGCAGCAGACTGGATGGAACTGGAGATGATTATCCTAAGTGAAATATCTCAGGAATGGAAAACTAAGCACCATATGTTCTCACTAATAAGTGGGAACTAAACGATGGGTACGCACAGGCACAAAGAGATGTAAAGATCATTGCAAACCAAGAAGGGAGATGGTGGGAGGGGAAATACGGGTTAAAAACTTACCTATTGGATACAATGAACACTGTTCGGGTGATGAGCACACCAAAAGCCCTGCCGTAAGCATTATACAAGGTAACCATGTAACAAAAACATGTGTACACACTTAATATTTTGAAATTTTTTTAAAAAGGAAAACAAAAGAATGGAAACAAAAATTATATCTGACTATATGACATTCTAAAAAAGGCAAAATTATGGAAACAGTAAAAAGATCAGTGGTTGCCAGAGGTTCTCCTTCCTCCCAGGGGAGGGAGGGATAAATAGATGGAGCACCCAAGATTTTTAGGGCAATGAAACTATTCTGTCTGGCTTTTCTCTTCTGGTCCCAGGCTTTCTGGCAGCCGCAGGTTATGGTGTACACATGGCCAAGTCCAAGAACCACACCACAGACAACCAGTCCCCCAAGTGGCACAGAAATGGCATCAAGAAACCCTGATCACAAAGATATGAATCTCTTAAGGGGGTGGACCCAAAGTTCCTGAGGAACATATGCTTAGCCAAGAAGCACAAGAGGGGCCTGAAGAAGAGGCAGGCCAACAACACCAAGACCATGAATGCACATGCTGAAGCTATCAAGGCCTTGTAAAGCCCAAGGGGGTTAAGGCCAAAATCCCAAAGGGCATGAGCCACAGCTTCAGCTGACTCGCCTGCATTGCCCACCTCAACCTTGGGAAGCTGCTCGTGTGCACATGGCCAAGGTCTCAGGCTCTGCCTGCCAAAGGCCAAGGATTAAACCAAGGCCCAATCTGTGGCTTAAGCTGCAGCTCCAGCTTCAGTTCCAGCTCAGGCTCCAAAAAGTGCCCAGGCCCCCACAAAAGCTCCAGAGTAGAGGCCTCAGTCTACCAACATGGGGACAGAAGGACTGGTGTGAACCTTGGCCTGGTGTCTGCATGGGGCTGGGATCCTCCTATGCTACTTGTACAAATAAACCTGAGGCAGGGAAAAAAAAAAAAAAAAACCTATTCTGTTTGATACTATGATGGTGTATGATGACAGATACATGTCATTACACATTTTTCAAAACCTATATAATGTACAACACCAAAAGTGGACCTAATATAAATTACAGACTTTGGGTGACATTGATGAGTCAGTGTGGGTTCATAGATTATAGGAAATGTACCATATCACTGATAGGGGATGCTGCTAGTGGGGGAGGCTGTACATGTGTATGGGGGCCAGGTATATGGGAACTCTCTGTCCTTTTTCTTAATTTTACCGTGAACCTAAAACTTGCCTAAAAAAATTGTCTTTTTAAAAAATAAAATAAAAAAATTCTTAATTGCTATAAAAAAAAAAGGAAAGGAATCATCCAGCCTCTGTCATTGGCCACCTTAATGCTGGCATAATGGACAAAGTAGCCCTAGTAACAGGATGTAGGCCAGGCATGGGCCCAAGAGTATAGGTGCCCTCTCACCAAGGTTGAATTAGCTACTTCTATGCTACTGCAGATTATTCAACCTGCCAGTAACAGAGATCAAAGCTGACCCCTCAATATCAGATGTTCCCTCAAAGAGATCAATCAGCCAGTTGGTGGTAAATGGATTAGATTGGACTACTCTGGAAGGGGCAATGATTCACTTTGACAAGAATCAACACAAATTACAGCATGGATTGGCCTTTTCTGCCTGTAGATCCTTAGCCAGCACCATCATCTGAGGGCTTACATTTCTGGTTCACTTTAACCATATTCCACATAACATTGCTTCAGACCAAGGGACTCTCTTTATAGTAGAGGAGATGTGAGCACACGACCATGAGATCCACTGGAAGCCACCAGTCTGACAGAGCAATGAAAGAACATTCTGAAGGCATGTCTGAGACACTCCCTTGAAGATGATAACACGTGAGGATAAGGTGCCCTTCTCCAGGATACAGTTTTATCCTCAGTCAATAACCATCATATGGTGACTACATCTGTAATAGGTAAAATACATGCAGCCAGGAAACAAAGGGAGAAGCAGAAATGGCTCCACTTGCTGTCATACCCAGTGATCCACTTAGCAATTTATATTTCTCATACTTGCAATGATAGGTTCTATGAATATAGAGATCCTGGTCCCACCAAATGACACAGTCCATTAAATTCTAAGTTACAACCATGTGGAGATGAGGGGAAACTTCCCCTTCACCCTGGAAGGTTCGATCAAAGATCAACTCATAATAAGGCTGATTAATAACAGAAGGAGATTTATTTACCATGCACACAGGAAGAATCACAGAGCGATTATCCAATATCACAATGGGGTCCAGAAATTTATATACCTTCCTCTTAGAAAGGAGGAGGAGATGAGGAATATAGGTAATTCTGTTAGGGACAATAAATGGTTGCAAGGGAGGATGAATAGATACTTGGGAGAATGAATGGATAGGGGCAAGGAGGGGGGGAACAGATTGACTCGCAAATTAACCTGAGAGACAGGTATTATATTTAAAATGATTTGGGCCAGGTCTGGTTGCATTCTTGATTTTGTTTTCTGCAATATATTCAGATAACAGGGAGGGGAAGGGAAGTCAATTATTCTTTTTTGGGGGTCATCTGATTTATGCAGATAGAGGAAAAGCCCCTTCCAAGGGCCTGTTGATCTCTAAGGGGCTTTAATTAAAAATATTCTTTATATCGGCCGGGCGCGGTGGCTCACGCCTGTAATCCTAGCACTCTGGGAGGCCGAGGTGGGCGGATCGTTCTGAGCTCAGGAGTTCGAGACCAGCCTGAGCAAGAGTGAGACCCCATCTCTACCAAAAAATAGAAAGAAATTA